>JAQZBX010061572.1:0-17073 GCA_029593785.1 Cabassous unicinctus
CTCTGTGGAAGACAGTTTGGTGGTTCCTTAGGAAGCTAAATATAAAACTGCCATATGATCCAGCAATTCCTCTACTAGGGATATATCCAGAAGAACTGAAAACTGTGATGTGAACAGACATTTGCACATCAATATTCATAGTGGTGTTATTCACAATTGCCAAAAGATGGAAACAACCCGTGTCCATCAACCAATGAATGGATAAGAAAATTATGGTATATACATACGATGGAATACTATGCTGCAGTAAGAAGAAATGAAATTGGGACACATGATAACATGGGTGAACCTTGAAGACATTATGCTAAGTGAAATAAGCCAGACACAAAAGGATAAATATTGTATGGTCTCACTAATATGAACTAAATACGAAGAATAAATGCATGGAGTTAAAACTTAGAGTATAGGTTATTAGGAGATAAGAGGAGGGCTGAGAAGGGGTACTGATGCTTAATGTACATAGAAGTTTTAATTAACTTAACTGTAAAAGTGTGGACATGGACAGAGTTGATGGTAACACTTTATATATAGTGAATAGAACTAACGCAGCTGGTTTATAAATGGGATTGTGGCTGAAAAGGGTAGTCTAGGGATGTAAATGCCAGTTGGAAGAAAGCTAGAGAATAATCTATGGACTGAATAACAGTGCACCCAGAGGTGGATAAAAATTGTTGCTAATAGTATAAACACAAGAATGTCCTTCTACAAACTAGAACAAATGTACATCACTATTGCAGGATGGAAGCATGGGGAAAATACAATTAATGTAACCTATGGACTATAGTTAACATCAGTACTGTAATATTCTTGCATCAATGCCAAAGATGTACTGTGTTACTAATGGGGGGGTATGGAAAAAATATACCAAGTGTATGCTATAGACCATTGTTGGTGGTAAGTCTGATGATGTTATATCATGATTTGTAACAAATGTTCCACAACAATGTAGTGTATTGGTGGGAGGGTATGGGAATTCCACACATGTGCTTGACTGTTTTGTAAGTTCACAACTTCTCTAGTAAAAATATGTTTTTTAAAAAAGAATGCCAAAAAGCAACCAATTGGCCATAGAGGTGAGGGTTTATTTCTGAACTTTCAGATTGATTCTCTATTGGTCTATATGTCAGTCCTTGTGCTGTTTGATTACTGTAGCTTTGTAATAAGTTTTAAAATCAAGACGTGTGAGTCTTCCAACTCCATTCTTCTTTTTCGAGATAGTTTTGTCTATTTGGGGCCCCTTACCCTTCCATGTAAATTTGATAATTGGCTTTTCCATTTCTGCAAAGAAAGTTGTTGAAATTTTGTTTGGGATTGCATTGAATCTGTAAATTGCTTTGGGTTGAATTGACATCTTAACAATATTAAATCTATCCAGTCCATGAACACGGAATGTCCTTCCATTTACTTAGATTTTCTTTGATTTCTTTTGGTAGTGTTTTCTAGTTTTCCACATACAAGTGCTTTACCTCCTTGGTTAAATTTATTCCTAGATATTTGATTGGAAATTTTTATTGATTTTCTCTTCAGATTGTTCATTATTAGTGTATGGAAACCTACTGATTTTTGCTTGTTGATCTTGTACTGCATTTTGCTAAATTCATTTATTAGCTCTAATAGCTATGTTGTGATTTTTCAGGATTTTCTAAATATAAGGTCATGTCATCTGAAAACAACGAAAGGTTTATTTCTTCCTTTCCAATTTTGATGCCTTTCATTTCTTTTTCTTGCCTACTTGCTCTGGCTAGAATTTCCAATAACAGTGTTGAATAATAGTGTTGAACAGTGGACACCCTTTTCTTGTTCCTGACCTTAGAGGGAAAGTTTTCAGTCCTTCACCATTGTGTGTGATGTTAGCAGTGAGTTTTTCCTATATGCCCTTTATTATGTTGAGGAAGTTTCCTCTTCCTCCTAATTTTCTGAGTGTTTTTATTAAAGGGAAGTGCTGGATTTTGTCAAATGCCTTTTCTGCCTCAATTGAGATAACCATGCAGTTTTATTCCCTCATTCTATTAATGTAGTATATTGCATGAATTGATGGTTTTCTTATGTTAAATGATCCTTGTATTCCTAGGGCAAATCCCACTTGATCATGGTTTAATGTAATTTTAAATTGTATTTCTCTTATTATAAGTGAGATTGTGAATCATATAAAATGTTTTTACTTTCATATACTTAAATTTATCGAAGGTCCACTTCTGACTATATTAATCTGTAAAAATTGGTCAAGGTATAAAGTATTCGACTTATTTTGTGACTGAAGAAATTTTGAAAATTTAGTGAACTTTTCCTCAAAAGCTTTCAAAAGTATTATACACATTTTTTAGTAACACATATGTGATGCTTTAGGTTTATTTGAAAATCAGAGTTTTTATTGAAGTTGAGTAAAGGCTTTCCAATTTAATTGTTTATTTTTTTGATACCAGGGACAACATGTCAAATAAATGTATTACCCCATTTTTGCTCCTCCAAATAAAACAATTCTACTTTGAAAATTTTTGCATTTCTCAGATGTGTAAAAATACAACCAGCTTGAAGGAAATCTATTCTAAGAAGGGAGATAAGAATACAAGAGTTAGTTAGGAGTTATTCTATGCTTGCACAGCCCTCATTTCTACCACTTATGGTAGAGAATAAAATAATAGATCTTATGGTTAGTCATAGTCTGAAATGTAATCCTTTGATGCAGTTGTGGTTAATGGTGGAGTAGTATGACTAGTCCTTTCCCAGTCAACTGTGTGTTTTTATGCAGAAGGAGCTGAGCCCTCGGTCTAAAGCAAGGGCTCTAAACTAGCAGTTTGTTAATGAGATCTAGTGCATTGTAATGAGATGAGTTTTGTTTATAGGCCATGGTGTTGTAAAACTAATATTAATCTGAATGCATTTAGACAGAATTTATCATTCACCCTAGTATCTGAATTTATCTTTTATTCTATGTTCAGCCCACTCATATTTACATGACTTGGCTGGCCCTGTGCACATTGCAGTTTGCAACTCCTCACAGACCCCTCAGTTTGTTATCTCAGGTTATCTGAATGTTGCAGTATCCTCTGTGCCACCCCTTCCCTCCATAGACACAATAAAAAGAAGATGGATAAAGAATGAGAACTAGCATCTCTATTGTCTGCTTGCTCATTCCATATTTAAACTCAAATGAGGGTTAGGATCTGCTGAAATTTGCTCATCCACGGAAATTGGATAAGGCCAGAAGACATAAAAATTTTTTTTTTTTTTTGTAAAATGATATATAATACATATGCATATATGTGCATTTGTTTACATAAATGTTATTTGTTATATATATATGTATACATTTTATAAAGGTGCCTAGATTACCCAAATATTACTAAGAAACTACAGGGATTCCCAAGCTCCCCAAGACATTAAAATTTGGCTACATTCCTTCTGTAGTTGTTAACAATTCGTTTATTACCAAAGCCTGCCTGTAATTTTGCCATGTTCTGTTGCCATGTTCTTGCATTTTTTCCCCCCAGGAATTGGCAAATTACATTCTGTCATCATACTCATAATTGTGTTGGCTCAGAACTAATTTTGTTTGTCCAACTAGCGTAAAGTTACTTTTATTTATGGACTGTTTGTAGCACAAGAATCTTTACCCCCCCCCCGCCCAAAAAAAAAAGTCTACTCAGTTAATTTTAGCAAGGGATAATGATAGAAGTTAAGGGAATAATCTCTCTATTCTCAAATATCATTTTAATACTTTCTCCCACATTTGGAGTATGTATAAGCTCTTTTTTATTTTCACCTCTTTAGTTGGGCAGAAAAATTCTGCCTCAAAGATATTATCTGGGGCTCAGTTTACAGCTTAACTTCAAAGTTTTTTGTAGTCTACAAATTGCCTGTCTCAAGTGGGCATGTCTTAAAGGTCATAAGTTTTTCCCTGTTTTTGCTTCCTTATTATATTAGTTCAGGCTTCTTTGTGAAATTAGTCATCTTCCTTTTGGTGTATAAGTAAAATCTTAGAAGCTATAGACATTTTTATGGATGTTTTGGCAACGTGATTTTACGGCAGGAAATGCTTTGTTACTGTATTTTTAGCAAGTGTGCTATTCTCCTTCAGAGATAGAATTATTGATATTCTAGAATATGGCATTTTTGAATGGTATTCATTGTGCATATTTCAAATAATATGATAATTTTAATTTTAGAAAGTTTATTTTCTAATGTATTTTTAATGTATTTGATCTATAGAGTTTAAAAATAAGATCAGTTGATAAGAATCAGTTGTTTGATATATTTTAATACATCATAGTATGAATTTTAAAACCCTATCTTGTGATGTGTTTTAATTGTTAAAGTTGATATACTCCCACCCCCAAATAATAAATTTATTATAATTTCCTTTGTAACTTTTTCCCTATCTTACATCTTTAAAAACAGTAATTTAGCTAATGTTAAAACTCTTTCAAAGCAGTTTTAATTTTGCTTCTTTCATTTGCATTTTGGGAGAGGGTAGCATATATCCCAATATAATTTTTTTCTTCCAATATAATTCTTAGTTGAATATTTTAGAGAATGTTTGACGCTCTTTTTGGTGGGTGGAAAGGCTAACAAATCTGCTCTTCATTAGCCTAACAGCAGAAAATTAGGTAGTAGCGTTTTTAAATTGTGTTCTAGTATTTTTTTTGTCACTAACATTGAAAAATGAAATTGTTTGATTATTTTTAGCAGTTATGTTTAAAATTTCCACATTTTTATACACAATTGAAAATTAGAGATCATATATTATGGAACAGAAAATATTAATTATTCTCTTAAACAATATCTTCACGGTTGATTTATACTTATCCCTCTTAAAGAACTGCACAGTGAATCCAAAGGAAAGTATCCTGAAAAGAGTGAAGGATATTGGCTACATCTTTAAAGAGAAATTTGCTGAAGCTGTGGGGCAGGGATGTGTTGAAATTGGATCACAGGTAACTTGAGTTCATTTTGATTAGTGCCACTATATAGTAAATACCTTTAAAAGAAGTGTCTGTCCAAATAGCATAAATACAAAGCAGTTACTATATCCCTACTGCCTGTGTATGCTTCTGTTTATGGGAAACTGTCCTCTACCCCGTTAAAAAAAAAAAAAAAGTAAACATGCCAATTACAGAAATTTTAGAAGATACAATTAAAAAACAAAATTAAAAATCAGATAATTTCATTATTTAATATTATTAAATTTTTGATTTGTATACTTTTGACTTTTACCTCTATGTATATTCATGCTTGTATATAACTTACATGAATGGGATCATTCTATACATGCCATTTCCCAAAAATATTACTGAGTGACATTATTATGGTTGTTATTGCTATTATCATTTCAGAAAAATCTAAAACCAATATAATGGGTAAGTGTATAGGCCCTGGAGTCACAGCCCTGGGTTTGTATGTGACTGCGATTTATGACCAGTGTGACTGTGGGCATGTCACATAACTTCTTAGAGATTCATGTTTCTATATTTGCTCTGCTTTGTTATATGGCATCAATAAGGTTATAACATAAAAATATGTTTGGAAACTTTAACCCATTGTACACATTTATTTCAGTGTCGCTAAGTTATAGTTTGATGTCATCAGTGTTTAAACAATCATATTTAAACATTCTTTCTGGTTTACATGAAATTTGTGCTCATAATTTGGAATGAAGGAATATGGTTTGTGTGTAAATATATATTTATATATATGTATTTCTAAAATTTGGTTATTCTTTCGATTGATGGCAAGTAGGTTTTGGTTAAAACCTTTTGCTGATAAGGTCAGGTTGGTTTTTTGTTTTTAACTTGTTCCAGTTTTACTAAATTTTATAGACTGAGACTGTTCTCTTAATCCTGGACAGCTGTCTTGAAAATACATGTTCTAAGTCACAAGAAGTTATTGCATTAGGTATGTAAAGTGCTTAAAATAGTACCGGGCACATAATCTAAATATGTGTGTGCATGTGTGTATGGTTATCTGTTGAGTGATGTAGACTGAAATGTAGTAAAGGAAAACCAGGTACTGGACATACCCTCTTGATAATTTATTAGGAATTTTAGCCATCACTTTATCACTTTCAGTCTTTTGAATTTTAGAAAAGATAGATTATTGTCATCTTTTGGTAGCCATAGTCCTAAGAAGGATCAGAAGTGTGTTTCAAGAAAAGACTTTAAAAATATTAGTAATTGTTGTGGTTTTCTAAAATAATGAGATCTTACTCTTCTTTTTTTTTTTTTGGTAGCGATACAAACTTGGAGTCCGGTTATATTACCGAGTAATGGAATCCATGCTTAAATCAGTAAGTTAAAAAGAACATAATAGAAAAAATTCAATGCTGGCACAAATAAAGTTTTAGTTAAACTTTTTTTTTTTCCTGTTTTAGGAAGAAGAACGATTATCCATTCAAAATTTTAGGTAATTTTTTTAGTTTTAGTAAAGAAAAATTCTTCTTTTTTATAAAATAAAATGTCTTGAAGTCATTCTCTCTCTTTTTCCCCCTTTAGCAAACTCTTGAATGACAACATTTTTCATATGTCTTTGTTGGCGTGTGCTCTTGAGGTTGTAATGGCTACATATAGCAGTAAGTTAAATTTTAGTAAATAAACATTTAGTTCAATTTAAAGTTAAGAAAGTTACTTAAGGTGTGGTGTTTTCTTTTTGTGAGGGATTGGGGTTAAGGAGAACAAATGCATGTTTTAGATACTGAAGAATATAAATTGGTCAGAAACCATTTAAATGGCTTATTATCTGAATAATTTCAGATCATCTTGGGGATAGTATTTCACTAGGCTCTTATTTTGAGCATACTGAATCCAGGAAAAGTGCCTATTGAAACTCCTTCAAAGACCTGTGAGATTGTAAAATGCCAAAGGAGTATTAGAATGCTACCTCTATTGTCATGGGAACTCTGCTGTTAAGGGTATGGTCATGAGACCAAAGATTGAAGCCAGAATTCACCAGACACACAGATTGAAGGCCAATGACAGTGTTTTGGTGGTGGTGTTTTTTTTTTAATATAATTTTAAGCATGTATTATTTTTAAAAACACAGTAGAATAAAAAGTATAATTACACAATTAATAAAAGAGGAACTTAAATTCAGTAGTAAACAAATATGGAAAACTGAATTCTCATTAATAACCAAGAAATGCACATTTAAAAGAGATGCCATTTTCCAACTCATCAAATTAGCAAAATCTTAGAGAATTAATCTCTTCTCCCCCCCCCCCACAAGGATTAATGAGTGAGTTAAAACCTATATGCTAATGCACTGCACATGAGATATTAAATCTGTTGGGAGCCCTGATAAAAGTTTTGGGGATTCAAATCTTTGCAAATTTAATATTTTTGGGAAAATATATGGTTACATACACTCACAATTTGGAATTCTGTTTCCTAGTAGTCTTTGGACTCCAGAATAAAAAGTTCTGCTCTAAATTAAAACTTTGTTTAGACTTTCTACTGTTCCCTTCTTTGTTTAATGAGACCTTCCAACCTAAAAATATCTAGTTCAAGGATTAGAATTTCATACCTAAGTTACATTTCTTCTTTCATTTTTAGGAAGTACATCTCAGAATCTTGATTCTGGAACAGATTTGTCCTTCCCATGGATTCTGAATGTACTTAATTTAAAAGCCTTTGATTTTTACAAAGTGATTGAAAGTTTTATCAAAGCAGAAGTCAACTTGACAAGAGAAATGATAAAACACTTAGAACGATGTGAACATCGAATCATGGAATCCCTTGCATGGCTCTCTGTAAGTAATTAGCTAAAATTATTGAAGATATTTATATGCATATGACTAACAAGTAATTTTGTAGTGAGGCTATTTGTTAAAGTCTACCTTAAGAGCAGATATGCAGTATGTAATTTCAGTGTATAGCCCAAGAATCAAGTGGAATATTAGAATGGAATTATATTTGAGCTCCCCAGAACATCTGATATAGTGATTTTTTTAGGAATAGCTTTTCTTAAAACATGACACCTTAGAACAAATCAAAATTCTTTAAATTCTTTGGGTTATTTATTTAAAGTAGATGTGTCATGTTTAAAAATGTAAATGATAAAAATTTTGAGATTTTGCTATTTTAGATTATTAAAGCATACATTTTTCCTTTTTCAATTTAGTAAACTTCATTTTGTCCCATTATGATAGTCCAAAAATACATACTGTTATTCAACTGAAGATATTTAAGTCTTACAGAAGCACAGATCATTGACTCTAGTTATTTTATTTATAGCATATAATAAGTTATTGATAAGGCATTTGTTTTAATAAAGGTGGCATTTCCTATGTAGTAGCAGTAGAATATTACTTATTTGAAGTTCTTCTATTAAGTTTTCAAGTCTGCATGGTTAGGTTATATTTTGTGAATCATCAGATTTGTAGGTTAATAAAAAATTGGTTTAGGTCTATATTTTTAATTTATACCAATATATAGAAATGGTTAAAAAAATTGACTTTACATTTTTTTAAAAAATTACATTAGAATCTAATCTGCTCATGTAGCCTTAGTTTTAATTTTTTGATGTTTTGAAAACTTGGTGGATAAGAGATAACATATTTCTTAGTGCTTTCTTGTACTGCCGTGTAATATAGACAGAGTAAATGGAGAAGAGAAGTAGGGGAAATTGATAGGTACATTTTACATTGCTGTTATTGAATTTACTAACTACTTATATAGGGAGTTTCTGCTTAAAAGGAGTGACTAGGAGAAAACTAAGAAACTAAAACTAAGAACTAAGATTAAATGGAAGTAGCAAAAATAACACTATTGGAGAATTGGAGAGTACTTTTCAGAGGCTGATGTGCCTTTTCCCCGCAAAAAATAGAAATCAAGGCATTACTGTATTATCTAAAAGTGACTGTTGTTATTCCTTTTAGAGAATTAAATTTATTTCCATCAGCCCCATTTATTGAACATCTATTATATGCCTTGCATTGGTAGACATTGTGAGAACACAAAAAAGATAAGGGCTCTGAAAACTGTGGAGGTTCTAGTTGAAATTTATTATTTCAAAATTGCTTGTGTTCAAGACTGTTAGCTCTGTAACTGGCATTCTAAGATTTTAAACTGGAAAGCATCAGGCCCAAAGTCTGGAAAAGGACATAGTTTATGATACAATGATCTGGAAGTTAAAAGCTTCTGAATTTAAATTCTAAGTGAGGTATATCTGGGGGATGAAATTTTGGAAAACTTTTGTTTCATTGTATATATTTAATGTTTGAATTTTTTAAAAAATCAGTGCATATTCCTTTTTTAATCATAAAAATCTCAAAGATATGTCATGCCACACAAATAGGATACTGTGAATTCTTCCTGTGAAAATAATTAGCATTTTAGAGAAGGGACATACCATAAACATATTTGAGCAAAGTGTTTTTTAAATTGAAGTATTTTCTGTATATAAGAAAATTTATATTAGAAGTGATAGTTCAGTGAAATTTTCACAAACTGAACACACCTGGGTACCCAACACTGAGATCTAGAATCAGAGCAGCCTTTCATAGTCTTTTGATTTTTTATCACAATAAAAATTTCTCATTAAAACTTCAGATGGATAGGAACACATTAAAACAGGGATGAACCAGGGAAATATCAAGTGAGGTACTACTTACTTTTTATTCCCCAGTAATTTAATGACAGAAAGAGCCTCATTATATTTTTAGAGATTGGATGGAGAAAGGGTTCAGCATCTTTGCTTAACATTCTTGAAAAATAAATTAAGGGCAGAATAACTTAAGGCATAAGCACACCTCTATTTCTTTTGATCCCGGAGAGATTAGCAGGCAATATAAGTGTAAAATGCTGAAACAAGCTATTGAAAAACCTAGTGAAATCTTGTTCTCTGGAAATTTGTAGGATTAGAGATGATTTAGAATAAACCATACCTAAAGTTTAAATTAAATGATTTGCAAACGTTTGGCCTATTAAACCTTTAAGCAGTTTATGATACCAGCAAGTGATGAGATTTGGACATCTTTCTTTCATTATTTTCAAAATTCGCCATATTTTTTTCAATAAAACCTTCGTAAACCACCGTACATTAGGTGCTTTTTTATCCAGACTCTCTTTTGTGGAATGCTTTGGCCTCTTCCTATTAATCTCCCCACATCTCTAGACACTTTAAGACCATTTCTCGTACAACAGCAAGAGACCTTTTTATAGTGCAAATCTCCTCATATTAATTCTTCAGACTAAGACTCTTCTGTAGGGGACATACGCATCTGTAGTGTTGGAAAAAGACCCTATCATAAGACTCCCCTCCAAAAAAATAAAAAATAA
This sequence comes from Cabassous unicinctus, assembly GCA_029593785.1. Classification (NCBI taxonomy): domain Eukaryota; kingdom Metazoa; phylum Chordata; class Mammalia; order Cingulata; family Chlamyphoridae; genus Cabassous; species Cabassous unicinctus. The sequence goes on from JAQZBX010061572.1 coordinate 10,272, forward strand.
AAAAACAAACAAACCAAAAAAACCCCACAACAGTTCTGAAACCTGTTAGTTGAGAGTACATGCTCAGAGGAGGGGAGGATGGGAGCTATATATTTAGCCTGGGGTTAAATGCCATAGATATGGGGAAGTACAGTAGGGTCGGTTGGGGGGCGTCAGTGGGAAAACTGCAGACTTTATGAGAAGGAAATTAGAAAACTGAAGCTGGGGAAACCACGGCCCCTGAAGAAAATGGAAGAATATTGCAAGGGAAGAGCCAAAGAAAGGATGCCCAAATTCTGTCTGCCCTCATCTCTGCATCATCATGCATGTGCGTAAGAGACTCAGAGCAGCTTAATGAAAAGCAAAAGATCTGAATTGAGAATGGAGCTGCTACCCAGTAAATAGTTTACAGTTTAAGTTCAGCAAAGATAATTGCCTGCTAAAACAAAAATTTTTCTCAGAAAATTCAAAAATTTGAAAAAACTTTGAGAAAAATAGCAGAATGGAAAAACTTCACAGCTTAACATTCATGATGTCCAGGAATACAATTCTAAAATTACTCACCATATATAGAATGTCAGAGGACTCAAGGACATGTTTTTAGAGTGGGAGCTTTAAGGCAACTTTTTGATGCCTCGAAGGCTCTTTTTTTTTTTTTTTTTTTTTTTTAAAAAAAAAAAAAAGCTTTGTCTCCTATCTTTGTTCTGTGTCCACAGTTCAAAGTGTGATCTATGATTTCCTGGTAGTCCATGAAACCATTTCAAGAAATCTGCAAAGTTAAAGCTATTTTCATACTACTACTACTACTATGATGTTATTTACCTTTTTCACTCTGTTGACACTGATGATGCAAAAACTTTGGTGGGTGAAACTGCTGGTATCTTGGCACAAATCAAGGCAGTGGCACCAAACTGTGTAATAACCGTATTCTTCACCACCACACATTTGCCATTAAAAAAAAGTCAGTTTCATTTAAGAACATCCTTGATAAAGCACTAAAAATTATTACTTTTATTAAAACACCCTTGAGTATACATTTTAAAAAAATATTTGGTTTGATGAAATTGAGGTATATATAAAGCTGTGTACTCCAGTATAATAGTTGTCTTCAGGAAAAGCACTTGTAAGATTGTTTGAGTTGTGAGCTGAACTAGACACTATTCTCATGAAACACAATTTCTACGTGAAAGAAAGACCCACAGAATAACTGTGTTTATTCAGACTTTGGTGTTTGGCAGACATTTTCTTGATAATGAACAAAGTTAACCTGTCACTTCAAGAGAAACTGACAATAAAAGTGGCCAATGAGAAATTTTGAGTTTTCATGTAAAAATTAGAATTTGGAAAGCTTGTATCCACTTCTCTGAGTTGACAGCTTCCAATAATTAAGAGACTTTTCTGATGAAATCAGTGATGATATTAATGAATGGGATATTTTTGATATTCTATAAAGTGGTTTGTCAACATTTAGAAGATCTGCATAACTCAAACCACTGCATCTCATTATAAAATCACACACGGGTAAGAGAGTCATTCAAAGTTCAAGACAGACAAATGAATTTTACTGTCACAGAGTATGAAGTTTACTTCAGTTCATTGTTTCTGATCCCACTTTGCAGCTGACCTTTAAAACTGCCACCTGTTGCATCTTGGTATAGTGTCAAAAAAGAATATCCACAATTATCTGAAAAGGATATTAAAATATTCCTCCCTGTTGCAACTACATATTGTGTGAGGCCAGATTTTCTTCATATATTTCAACCAAAACAACATATTGCAACAAAGTGAGCGTAGAAGCAGCTAAGAGAATTCAAGTGTCTTCTGTTCAGCCAGACATCAAAGGGATTTGAAAAATTGCAAAATGATACCATTAATCTTTGTTTTTTTGGTTCTGATTTTTTTGTTTTGAAAAAATATGGTAATTTTCATAAAATATTATTTATGTTAACATAATGCAGTTGTTTTTTAAATATTTCTAAAATTCTTCAGTTTTAATTTCTAATACAGTAAATATTGAAATATAACCCATATCAACAAAAGCTTTTGGGTCATCAATTTTAAGGATGTAAAGGGGTTCTGAATCCAAAATTTGGGAACCCTTGCCTTATATTAATTATCTTCTCCATTCAGACTTGTCTGTTTACTGTCACTCACTCAACCTTGTTTGTTTCTTCCTATCGCTGAATCTTTGGTTACTTCATAGGCCCCATTTGAAAATGCTTTCCCCTCCAATTTTGTTTACCGGATTTTAAGCTCTACTTCCACTTTGACTTTCTTGGCCATCTTGGTCTATAGTCATCCTTCCCTCCTTTATAGTTTTATAGTGTTTACTGTCTGTACTACTTACTAGTCATTTATAAGTCATATCTTATTGTAAGTCCATGTCTCATGTTAAACGAATTAATGTCTGTAAAGAACTTAGAACCATATCTGGCATTTTATTATAAGATGTGGTAAGTAATTACATAAGGGGGAGTGAGGGAGAAAGAGGGGTCAACTAGTAATGTCATCCAGGTTTCTGGCTTGTGTACTAAGTGGATGGTGCTGTCATTCATTACAATAAGATACCCAGGAATGGGAAGATCAATTCTGTTTGACTATGTTGAGTTTGAGGTGATGGTAGGTCATTCACATAGAGGTGTCAGTCAAGTAGGCATTTGGATATATGTGTCTGGAGATTTAGAGAGAAATCCAGTCTAGGAATAGGAACCAGAGAGATGCCAGCACATATGTAATAAAAACTGCCACCCTTTATGGAGTTGATCTTGTGCCAGGCACTGTGTTAGCACATCTTATAATACCATTTAATTTTAACAATAATCCATAAAGTAGGTATTATTCGATGTAATGAAATGATAACTTGCCCTAGATCACACAAGTTAAATGGCAAAGCTATGATTTGAGCCCAGGTCTTTCTGGCTCCAAAGCTGTTAATCCTTATGCTTTACTGAGTAAATAAAGTTGGGAATGGATAAGATCACCTAAAGGGAGAATGTAGTATGAGAAGACAAGATAGAAACTTGAGAAGATCCAGCATTTAAGGGATGGACAGAAAAGAAAAACCTAAGCCATCAACAGAGATTGAAAGAGAACAGCCAGAGACAGAGGAGGCAAATCAAGAGAAGTGGTATCATAAAGGAAGCGAGCATTACCCAGGTCGGTTTCAGATGCTGTAGGAGGAACCAGTAAGAACTGAAAAGCATTCATTTGATTTAGCAGCAAGGAAGTAACTGATGATATTAGCAGGACTTGTTAAATAGAGGGGAAGGAGTAGATTGCAGTGGGATTTGGATGAGATGTGAGTAGGAGATAAAGAAGCAGAGACAGTGAGTATAGGTAGCTGTTACAGCCCTTTTGGCTGTGAAGGGAAAGTGGAGATATAACAGTTGCTGGAGGTGTGTCAGATTGAGGTTGAGATGGGAGAGATAAGATTAAATGTTGATGGAAAAGAACCAATAGAGTGTTCTCTGTTGCTGCATGACAAATTTAGTGGCTTAAAACAACCATTTTGTTTTGCTCATAATTTTGTGGGTCAGGAATTTGGGAAGGGGTTGACTACATCTCTGACCATGTGGTGTCAGCTGGGGTGTTTGGGCTGGAAGATTCACTTCCACATCCTTCTTATCTCAAGTCAGGCCCTTCCCTCTGCCTTTCCCCCACTCCAACCACCACCCCTACCCGTTCCTTGTCTTCCCTGTGCCCACCCACCCCCCCGCCCCCACTGATCCGTATGGCTTGGGCTTCTCATAGCATTTTGCTTTCAGGGTAGTCACACTTCTTACCTAACAGCTGGCTTCCAAAAGGCAGGATGCTCATGCTCTCAGGCCAGGTAGGAACCATGTCTGGAACTGGTCTTCTCTTGATAAAGTAGTCACAGGGTCTGCCCAGATTCAAGAGAGTGGAGAAATAGATGTCATCTCCTGTTTGGGGAGAGGCAAGGTCACATTACAGAGAAGCATGTGGGATAGGAAACATTGGACAAAATAGAAAATTTGGTAACATTTGCAAGTAAAGTTGTATGTAAGTGCCATGGCAGAAAATTGAGGAAATTTTCATTTAATGAAAATGGCTTAAAAGTAATTTTTAAAATATAAAATAAACTGATGTAATTTGCTGAGGGTGGGTAGGTGAGGGGTGGGATGGGAAGTACAAAGTGGTACAGTCGGAAGTTTGAGGACAGTGGAGATAGTTTGAACTTGTTGCTTCAGAGAATGTTAGAGAAAACTGACTGTTGAGAGATGAGACGATTGCCTGGCAGCACTGAAGGTGAAGTTGAGGGTGGAAACCCTGGATTTGTAGTGCCACCACAGTTCTATGGGTGGTGGTATTTTTTCCAATATCACCCACCAGAAAGGTGTAGGATTAGAAAAGATGAGCAGCTAGATTGAAGCTGAATTGGGGTTTGGCCAGACAGATGCAATAAAATGATGATGGGGCAAGGGGGTTGAGGCTATTGGTCAAAGAGTGATTAAAGTACTAAGGTGTGGAGTTTCGGCTGGATAGATAGGAGGAGACTGATGGAGAAAGTAGAAGTTTTAAGAAAAAGAGCTTTTAATGCAGTTTAATAGGTGTAGTGAGCATGGTGGTGACTGTACTGCAACATTGTGAATGGGATTAATTCCATTGAATGGTATGCTTGGAAGGGGTTGAAACTGAAGAGGTAATAACAAATAAAATGAGTGAGGGAGCAGAAAGAGTAAAAGGTTGTGGACAGAGAGTAAGGTGTTTCAATTTATGATTTCAGAAATAGAACGTTTCTGGGCAATTTATTTTATGCTAAGAAATGATCTTGGTAATGCATGACTAAATTGGAATGGAGATGAATGTCATTGGAAATGAGATCAGAGAACTGGTAGGCTGGGTGAGCAATGAAGTCACCTGGGATGATGGCAAGACATGTGGTAGAGAGGAAGAATTTTGAGAGCCTGGTCCTTGATGTGTGAGGGAGCGTGACCGAGAGATAAGAGGGAGTAGATAGGGTAGACAGTTGGTTCCTTTATCTTTTTATGTTGAAATAATTTCAATCTTACAGGACAGTTGTAAAAATAATGCAAATCTATAGAGAAACACAACATATCCCCCCACATATACCCAAATCCACCAATTTTAACATTTTGCCACTTTTACCATATCTATCTATCTATCTACCTACCTACCTACCTACCTACCTACCTATCTATCAATCATCTATCTACCTACCTACCTATCTACCTATTTTTTGAACATTTGAGAGCAGGTTATAAACATCATAATCGTTGAACTCAAAGTATTTCCATATGCATTTCCTATGAACAAGGATATTCACTTATGTAAACACCTTACATGCACTTATCAAGTTCAAAAAATTTAACATTAATATAAAGCTTCATTCTATATTCCAATTTTTTTCTTATGTCCCAGTATGTTCTTTTGAAACTTTTCTCTTTCACTCTTAGATCCCATACAGTATCCTGCATTGTATTTGTCATTATCTCTTCAGTTTGTCTTTCTTTTTTTCTTATTTGTGGAACTATGTATACAACATAAATCTCCCCATCTCACCCCCTTCCAAGCATACCATTCAGTGGGATTAATCCCATTCACAATGTTGCAGTACCCTTACCACCATGCATTAGTAGAAGTTTCCCTTCACCCCAGACAGTTATCCTCACTCATATTGCGTTAACTCTCTATTGCCCCTGTGTCCCTGGTAACCTGTACTCGTACTTTCTGTCTCTATATCTTACTTTTAAAAAAATCTCATAGTAGTCCAGTGTTTACTTATAGCATTTATATGCATGAACAATTATAATTATGTTCTTGATGAATTAACCCCTTTTTTGAAGGGGTTAATTTTGAAATGACCTTCTTTATCCCTGTTATTAGTCTTTTCTTTTTTCTTTTTTTTTTTCTTTTTTTAAGGGAGGTACAGGGGACTGAACCCGGAACTTCATACATACGAAAAAAGCACTCAACCACTGAGCTACACCCGTTCACCCCTATTAATAGACTTTTATCTGAAAAATTCTTTGTCTGATATTAGTAAAGCCACTCCAGTTTTCTTTTCATTAATGTTAGCTTGGCATATCTTTTCCCATTCTTTTACTTTAACCTATTTGTGTCTTTATATTTAAAGAGGGTTTCTTGTAGGCAGTATATATTGAGTCTTGTGGTTTTTTTTTAAATCCAATATGACAATCTCTGACTTTCAATTGGTGTTAAAGTTTAGACCATTTAATGTGATTATTAGTGTGGTTGGATTTAAATACTCCATCTTAGTATTTGTTTTCTGTTTGTCTCATCTGTTCTTCTTTTTGTTTCTTCTTTGGATTGAGTATTTTTAAAATTTCATTTTAGCTTCTTTGTAGGCTATCTTTACCTCTTTGTTTTATTTTATAATTGGTTGCTTTAGGGTTTATAAATACATCTTTAACTTATCATAGTCTACCTTTAAATAGTAGTAAAGGTATAAGAACCTTCCTCTGAACAGTGTACTTCCATTTTCTCTTTTCCATCCTTTTTTGCTATTGTTGCCATACACTTTACTTCAACATATGTTCCAAATCCCATGATATATTGATATGACTTTTGCTTTAAACAGTTATCTTTTACAGAAAGTAAAAAAAAAAGGAAGAAGAAGTATTTTATTTACCTTTTCCAGTGTTCTTCAGTCCTTTTTGTAGATCCAGATTCCATCTGGTATTTTCTTCTGCTGAAGAGTTTCTTTTAACATTTCTTGGGAAGCAAGTTTGGCTCAATGGATAGAGCTCCCGTTTACCATACGGGAGGCCCCGGGTTCGCTTCCCGGGGCCTCCTTGTGACGGCAGGCCGGCCCGCGCGGCGC
>JAQZBX010061573.1:0-17075 GCA_029593785.1 Cabassous unicinctus
AAAATCCCAACTGCACTAAAAATAATGGACAATAAAGACCTCATGAATTCACTTTTAAGTGAATCCTTTCAAGTTTTTCCAGTGGAATTTCTAGGGATTCATGACATCAGAGAAACATGATATTTTTCTCCCTTTCCCTGTGATATATATGTAGAAGTCCTCTCATCCTCCTAAGGAGAAATTACTTAAGGGGAAGTATCACCTTTGCCTAATTTTGTATTCCTCTTAAGTTCATTTTTATTGTTCTTCGCATCAAAGTGGCTGCTGTGACAGAAAGACTTGAGGCAGATGATCACCGGGAAATGGAGAAAGGCACCAGTGATCATGAAGGATGGAAATTTTAACTCATGACTTGTCCCACAACTGGTTCCGTAGGCCAGAGTTCCCACAATTCCTCTGGCTTCTGGTTGTCACAGACACAGCCCTGGAAGCGGTGGCCATGTGGTCCCAGGGAGGGTAGAGAAGGACTGATTCCAGCAGCATCAGCTGGAGGAAGGCACGCATGTTCTCAGGGGTGGAAGCAGCAAAGCCGGCCAAGGGCCTTCTGGGAGACTGGTTTTTAGTCCTCTTTAAAGTTGCAATAAAATGGCAGAAAGTAGTTTTGAAGCCTCCTTTGAACAATTTTATTGTCTGTTCCCTCTGCCACAGGAGGATAAAGTTGATAAACTGCTAAATAATCAACCTTTGTATATTTCATTCGAAAACTTTAAAATTTTAAATACTCACTTTATGGTCATGATAAAGCACGACAGGGACTCAGTGCTGGCCTCACTGCACAACTCTGGTGGGTGCATTTGAGATGCTTGGTTTAACAGCATGTTAAGGAAGCTGTCACTGGCCTGGATTAGACCCCCAGTTCATGACTCATTGATTGGGAAGCAATGATTTCACATATTTCCAGGGGAGAGCCTGGACCCAAGACAGAGGTGGAATCTAGTCTTTCAGTGTTGATTGGGGAAATAAATAATACTTTTTGGAAAAGAACCACACAGATGGAAATGGATCCCAGATTGGAGTGGGGAGGAACCCAACAGCATAATTATTCAACACTTTGAAATTTTCCATGTATTTTTTTTTAATAGGGACTGGGTATTATTCAGTACATTGTGTTGTACTTGGCTCATCATAGGTGCTCAATAAATACTTGTTTGATGAAAAACTAAATGAATGAAAAAGCAAACCGAATAAACCTCAAATGGAATCATCCTCTTTCTTGTACCATGAATAAACTTAGAATATTTTATTTAAAAAATTGAGGAGCACTCATATGTTAGGAACTTTCCTGGATGTCAAGAAACATAGGTTTTGGACTCATCTCAACCATTAACTACAGTGTGAATAAACATAAACAAAGATTTCAGTTGGGTTAAGGAGGGTGTGGGGTATAAGATCTTTAAGGTACTTTGTAGCTTAAAATTTCTGATTTTCTTAGCCACCCACTTAAAACACACTACTTATATGGCCTTTCCTTGGTGCTTCTTGCTCATTGCTACACATTTAGATTAGACTTTCAGAATTCTATGACAACTGAATATAGTGATGTTTCTTAAAGAGTCCAAGAGCTTGGTCTTCCTGCTTCAAAGAGCCCAATGTTTTAAGTTCATGATGTCAGAGTAAATGTCTCTTTCTCTTATTGCTGAATTTTGATAGCTAACATAGTGGCTGGACTCAATACCCAATAATAGTAAACACCCAACAAAATGTGTTGTATAAATGTTCAATGAATGAATGTTCTTATTTCAATATCATTTCCATAATTTTTTCAGCTATGTTCAACTCCAGATATGCTTAAATCTTTCTTCCTCACTGTACACATTCCCCTTTACCTGCCTGTGGTGGTTTGAAGTTATGGATTACAGAAAAACACGTTCTTAAAATTAATCCATTTCTGTGGGTATGGACCACTGCAAATAAGATTTCTTCAAGATATTACTTCAGTTAAGGTATGACCCAAATGAATCTGTTTGGGCTTTAATCCAGATTACTGGAGTCCTTTATAAGCAGAATGAAGAACCACTACAAAAGTCAAAGGGAGCAGTCAGAAGCTGAAAGTCAAAGCTGAAAGTCAGAAGAGAAGGGAAAGACCAAGAGAGGCTGCCACGTGTATTGCCATGTGACAGAGGAGCCAAAGACCAAGGATTATGGGCAGCCAGCCCTAGAATGCCAGTCTTCAGAAAGAAAGCATCACGATGATGACACCTTGATTTTGGAATTCTCCTAGTCTCAAAATTGTGTGCCAAAAAAACCCCCATTGTTTAAACCAACCCATTGCATGGTATTTGTTTTAGCAACAAGGAACCCAAAACACTGCCCATCCCAATGCAGCTTAGAGCTCCAAAAACTCATGTTCAATGTCCATAAATCAATGGTTGTCTATAGACAAAATCATTTCAAGGTATCTATGGAATTATATGTAATATTTTGGGCATTGCAAAGAAATCAAGACATAGGAAACATAGCTATTGCATGGAAAATAGCAGGAAAGCTACAAATGTCCTTCAGTGCATTCTGGTGGAGAAAAGGAGCACCTCTGTGAAGACTTTATATTTCTTAATAAACCTTATCATCTATATATCTTTATATATTTTAGATTGTTTTAAGTAATGGGAGATTCATGTGTATATGAAATAAAGAGAATATTGTAGAAAGCTAAGAATATAGAAAGCATTAATTTCTGGATTACCTCAATATTTGAGTACAATGGATCATGGAAAATACTCAAGAAGAGAATCATGTAAATACTCAAGAGTAGCTTACACTAGGAATTACAAAAATTATAAAAATGTCCTTCAGTTATTATTATTTAAGGACCCAAAGAAAGCTGGTCATTCATACCAGTTTTAGGGCTTTGACATTAGTTCTTTGTTTTTAAGGTTTATGATTTAAATTTCTCCTAGCAAAATGGAAAAAGAAGCGTTATTTCTGAAGCCTCTGTGTCACATCTGGCTAAGCCAAGAGGACTCTGTCCTATACCACCAATCCCACCACCAACAATGGGGCTTTCAGAGGCAGACGTAACTTGCTAAGAGCAATAGCAAGCAAAATTTATGAAGTAACCTAATTCATAAAGCATTTTAATAATTTGAGGGAGAATTTTAAGTTAGCAGGAAGAGAATTCCAGGAGGATTTTTCATTCCTCCTTCTTTTTCCACCTAACCCAAATGACCCCTTGGTAGTCAAACTGCAACAAGCCATTAGCCTGGAATGGGGGAACTGTTTGAAAAATTTTACAGGGTACAGAGGTGCCTCATCTTACTGAACAGTAAAGGGAACAGGACTTTTCCAATGAAACGTTAGAAAATTATATCTAGTTTAATTTTTCTCCTACATCCTGGTTTCATTTATGAGACCGTTCAGTTCTCCAGGGCTGCAGCCGAGAATCAGGAAAGCCTTTCTGCCAAAGAAGAAAAGGTTTCCATTTGACAGAAATACTGTTCAGAGTGATTGATTTAAAAGTGCTGAACTCATATTCAGAGTCTGAAATCCAGGAACCGCCAGCTGGGCTGGGATTCAAAATTACAAGGATGGAGTGAGTTTCTGAGTTGTGATGCATTAAGCAGTGGGGGCAATTGCTTTTCTCACCTATCTCACAAGGGATGGAGGAAGGGAAACATTTAAGAATTAAGAAAAGAAATCTTAGTACTGTTGAGTTACTGCATCTTTCTCTGCTAGAGGCAGAATCACAGTTTGCATTTAGTAGGGAAACTTTGGTGAAGAATTTAATAAATCTTCCTGAAACTATGAATTGTTTGAAAGGGGAGTTGGAGAAGACACAATAAATAATAGAGGAGGAAACCTGTATAGACCAGTCACTTTACTAAGGCTGGAATTACTAAATATGTAGGTGTCTGAGAGCATAATGGACCTATTTAAAGCAAGCAAGCATTTCCAGGGTGTGAACTAAAAGGAGTTGGTCTACTGGAAAAAATACCTTTTGAATATTCTGCAAGAAACAGTAAGCACGAACAATGGTGCCAGCAGATTAAGACATATAATGTTAACTTACTCTTTTAATTTGTGTACTGTGGTTTTTAACAGATGGATTTATCAGTGTTTTGTTGTTTCTTTCTTTTCCCATTTTCTTCCCCTAACACAGAGCTATTTCCTTGAGTGCCATTTTAAATAAAAATATTTTTAAAAGGGACACAATGTTAAAGGAGATGTATAAATAAGACAAGTGCTAATTATAGTGTCTAAAAAGAATGTCTTTATCCTGTAAATTGCAGCACAACTGCTTACACAGGGAATGAGAGAACTCCATTCTGGAGCTGCACTTTCCATCAAGCCACAGAACGTAAATATTTCTGGGCAATAAATGATCAGAAGGTACTGTACTGTGTAACTTGTACAATATTCATAAAATAAATTAATGAACAAATAAATATTGTCTGATGGACGAACCGGTAAAAATATCTCACAAATGCCTTCCTCTTTAGTTGGGGAGAGTGGCACGGAAGTAACATCTCTTTAAACAGCATGCCTGGTCTCAAAGAGATTAATGCTCAAAGTATCTTAGTACCTGATCTGAGAGCCTTGACATTGGCCAAACCCCTGTGGCTGTCAGTGGGGGGATCTGCCTGTGGTGAGGATGCAGGATCAAGCTATTCTCTCACCTTCTGGTCACAAAGCCACTAACCCACTCAAAATTCTCAAGGACCCAATTATTGATTTGTATCCATAGGCAGAAGTTTGTGGGTGTTCATTCTGAATAGAAGTGACCCTGCAAGCTCAAAGAGCTGTATAGAAAGATGACTTTTCTCAAAGAAGTGACTGAAGAATGCCAATGTCAGTTGCTGTCCTCTGAGTTTTGGTTGGAAAGTAGAGAAGCATTCTAAGCTGGTTTTGCTGAGATAGACATGACAAATGCATAGCACCACCACTCTAGGGATGTCAGTTTCTTGCATAGGCATATACAATGGCTCTGTATAGCCTGTGACAGTGAGTCTCAACTCTGTGATGTGGTATTTAAGGTCCTATTAATATGACTCTCTTTTCTATTCATGATTATGTTCTACCATTTCCAAGTGGAACTATTTCTACTTTTTCCTTGCTTTGTACTTCATCTCTGGCTTTCACAACCTCATTCTTGTTCTCTCATCCAAAGCTTTGCTCAGACTGCTGCTTCCGTAGCCCTACTTACACCCTTCTCTCTAAATATGCATTGCCAACCCATAATGCAAGGCACAAATTAAGCCCCCATTTCTCTGTGAAGTTTCCCCAACTGTTCCATCCCATGATGATTTCTCCATTCTTTGTATTCTTGGTTTCAGAACTTGATAGCACACTGAATAAATTTTCTTGTAATTGTTTCACTTCTGTTGATATTACCTTCCAAAGTAGGCCTAAGCCTTTTGAGGTCAGGGACAGTATTATACAAGGCAATTGTATTTTATGTGACAATTTAAAGTAAGCAATTTGAAATAGTGCAACATAAAATACTAATAAATCTTCACTTTTTGCATAATAGTTGAAATAACCATTTAAAAATTAATTTATGATTTTTCAAAAACCATGAAAAATCTTATAATTTCAAAGATGTATGCCTTAGCCCTTATATCAGTCAGGGTCAGAGTTCTCCAGAGAAACAGAATCAATAGGATGTGTGTGTGTGTGTGTGTGTGTGTGTGTGTGTGTGTGTGTAGAGAAAGAGAGACAGAAAGACAGAGAAAGAAAAATTATTATAAGTAATTGGCTCATGTGATTTTGGGGGCTGGCAAGTCCAAATCCCATATGGTAGGTGGGAGGCTGGAAATTCCAATATACATGATGTCGAAGTCCTTGGTTCCAGTTCCCCAGGGGAAGCTTACTGGCTGGAAATTCTGGCAAGAGTCAATGTTGAAGTAGAGGCAGAAATTCTTCTCATCTCTGAAACCCTTAGTTCTTGCTTTTAAGACCTCCGACTGATTGGATGAGGACATTAGCCAATCTGCTGAAGGCAATCTCCTTTGCTGATTGTAGATGCAATCACCTGATTATAGATGTTAATCCCTTCTCTGAAATAGTTTCACAGTAGCAACAGGCCAGGGTGTGAGCAAACAACTGCACACAATAATCTAGCTAATATAACTCGTGAAATTAACTATCACAGCCCTGTAATAGCATCTCTTTAGCTGTTAAATCAAAATACTCCTCATTCTTCATTAGTATCTTTTAACTATGATGCTGTTTATATGCAATAAACCTTTTGTAAGTCACTTTGGTAACTATTTTGTGGTTAGTTAATGTCAAAATAATTATAATTTAAAGATTGTAGTCTATTAGAGGGAATCCAACAATTTATCATCATTAATAATAATTAGTACTAAAGAAATGTGCCCCAAATAAATAACTTTGAATTGAAGTTTTATTTGATAAGAATATATTAAGAAGCCAAATAGCCACCATGATATTCTGTAAAACATTTAGTACAGAGTCCTTTTTGAAATTCTAGAGAAAGTATGGTGAGAAAAAAGAAGCAACATTGAAACAGACACATTTTTAAATTCTCAGATACTAACAAATTACTTGTTGTTTATCTGAAATTCAACTTTAACTGGGTGTCTTCTATTTTAAAACTAGCTGGATGATTTGTAGTAATTAAAACCCAATGAGTGTGTGCATGTATGTGTGCATGTGTGTGTGTAAAATTTAGAGTTGGAACATACATTATCAAGAGTCATCTAGTATAACCTCTGTCTTGTTTGCTAAAGGCTGCCAATGCAATATACCAGAAATGGGTTGGCTTTTATAATGGGAGTTTATTAGTTAAAAGCTTACAGTTCTGAAGCTGTGAAAATGTCCAAATCAAGCCATCGTCAGAGATGCTGTCTCACCAAAGGGCAGCTGCGGGTGATCCTGGACTCCTGCCACATGGTAAGGCACAGTGGTGGCTCTGCTGAGGTCCCTGCCTTCCCCTTCAGGCTCACTTTCTCTCCAAGCTTGGCTGTGGGCCATCAGGATATGGCTCATCTCTCCCCTCTCCTCTAGACCTCTCTGTTAACTTCTCGGGGTTGCTCTGTCTCTGCCACTTTTTCCTGTCTGCCTGCTGCTTTCAGTCCTCCATTTATGAAGGACTCAAGCAAGAGGACCAAGATCCACCCTAGGTCATGCCTCACTGGAGTAATCCAATCACAGGCCCCCCAACTGAAACCAATCCAATCAAAGGTCCCACACCCACAGGAATGGATTAGCTCCAAGAACATGATCTTTTCTGGGATTCACAAAAAGCTTCAAACTGTTACAAACTCTTACCCAAGACAGGAATCTAGTTTACAATATCCCTCTCAGATATTTCTGATTTAATGCAGTGATGGAGTTCATTCCACTATGGACAGCTCTAATGTTTAGAAATTTTAACGAAATTAAAAAAAATAATCAAACCTTCATGACACTTTCTGGCCTCTGAGTCTGCCCACTCAACTTTAGAAAATACATCTACTCACTATTTCAGAGGACATGTCTGGAATATTTAAAGGCAACTATATTTTCCATCCCTACTTCTATTTCCCTAATGTTTTGTTTTATTTTCTTGAAGCTGAAAAAAAATAACCATTTCATTAAAATATCTCTTGTAATGATTTAGTTTCCAGAGCTTTTACTTATCTCTGATCTTATTATGGTTTGACATTGCTTCACCTTTGAAGAGTACTATTGTACAAAAATTCCATTCTCATTCTTTCTCCCAGTATCTTTCTCCCCCTCTCTTCTTTTCTCTCTCTCTGTCCTACTGAACTGGGCACACATACTATATATAGACAATATCTTCCCCAAGCTCTTCATAGTTCTTTGAGCTAGAATCACTCTGTGCTTCCTCTCTGGTCCAAATGTATTTTGTGCTTTTCCTTTGGCACTCATTTATATACTCAACAAATATTTATTGTGCATCTAGTATGAACCAGGTACTGTCCTAGGCTTGGAAGACTAGTAATAAACAAAATAGACAAAGCCCCTGCTTTCGTGGAGTTTACATTCAAGTGGCAGAAGAAAAGAAAATAAGGTAAAATTTATTAGTTTATCTGGTGGTGATAAGTGAACTGAAGACACAGAATAGGAGGATAAAGGGGATGGAGTGTAGCAGTGAGGGAGCAGAGGTACTGTGCAGAAGGTGGTCAAGGAAGGCTGCTTTCATAGTCACATTTGAGCAGCCTCCTAAGGAAATCAGAGTGGGAGTCACACAGATATCTGGGGTAAGAATATTTAGGCAAAGGGAAACCACAAAGGTAATGGTTCTGAGGTAGGGACTCATTGGGTGTGTTCCAGAAATGGCAAGGAAGCCCATATGGCTAAAATGGAGATGGTGAGTGGGAGGGTTACAGGATAACAGAAAGGTAGCCTGGTTTGCATTTGGATTATTTCTAAGCAGATCTTACTTGGAATGAAAAACAATAAACTCCTTCAGGGCAAGGACCATATCCTCCTAATATTGTTTGCTTGTATGAGTGACCTGGACGTTATCTTCTCATGGATTATAGCTTTGATTTGGCAGTTCTGAAGGACTGGGGGAGTTGTCCCTGTTTTCCCTCACTGCTCTATCTGATGTTCTCCTAAGATGGCAGCATGAATGATTACTGTGTGTCTTCCAAATGTAGGAGAGATAGTCTTCAGTTGAGGCAACATGACCAGGTGCATTTTCTGGCTAGAATAGTCAAGGGAATTCTCCCTTTAGTGTCATTAGAGGCTTTGTTTTTTTAACAGTGCCAGAATTCTGCCTGACACATAGTAACTTAGAAATAAACAAATGTTTCCCAAATTGTGTTGTTGAGCCCCTTGATCTATGTTTCTTCACCTCAATCCATTATGTTGTTGGTATTTGGTAACTCCAACATTCTCAACTCACTGAGGATGGAACTTTCCGTACTCACCCTTGTTTTCATGATTTATTTGTTGACTTGTTCTTCTCCTTTACGTGAACTTTTTCCAAAGATTCTTCCAAATTTTAGCTCAAATTACATCAAGTGACCATCGTGAATGGTCACTAGGAAAACCATAGTGGTACTTTCTCAGTTTCTCTCTTACTACAGGGTTATCACTTAAGATGCTTCCTATTAATGGAGAACCCCACACTGCATTCACTTGTTCCAAAACCTTCTGCCTCAGAAGGTACACCCTGACCTCAGAAACAAATAACATTTTTGGCTCCATCCAGTATTTATTTTATACAAGGCTACAGAACTTCAAAGTCCTGAATGCCCCTGGCAAGATGATTGTCCTTTAATCACTGGTGATATTTTCCATCTCTCCTCAGGACACCTATTGAATCTTCATGTTCTTTCTTGTAAGATCTAATTTCCTAACTTTGAATTGGAATGTCCCTGGAGTACCACCATAACTTTCCTCTGCTGCCACATCCACTATCATCCAGAAAAACTTTTTTTTCATTTTTTTCTACAGGATTCTTTTTTTCTAAGTATATTGTGAATGCTCAATAAATAATGGCTGACTGACTACTTTGTATCTGTTACATGCCTCACTTTCTTTATTTAAAACTTCCTCAAGCACCACTTCTTCGCAGACACTTACTTTGGTGAAACACTCCTCTGAAGCCATCACCCTAAACTCGCTTGTTCATATTGGAAAACCACGTTTAAGGTTCCAAACAAAGAAATGAGGTTGGGTAGGTGATAAGATAACAAATTATCAGAAAAACCTTCATTAAGTGAGGCCAGTGGA
The DNA here is from genome assembly GCA_029593785.1 of Cabassous unicinctus. Classification (NCBI taxonomy): domain Eukaryota; kingdom Metazoa; phylum Chordata; class Mammalia; order Cingulata; family Chlamyphoridae; genus Cabassous; species Cabassous unicinctus. The sequence continues at coordinate 9,649 of JAQZBX010061573.1, forward strand.
AACCCCATTCAAATTTAAGTTCACATCCTGAGTCGCAAAATCTCTACTTCCAAAAAGGTTCCTGATCTGTCCCACATTATAGATGTACACCACACAATTTAAAATGCCACCACATCCAGGATCCACAAGCTTTCTCTTTTGTTAACATTGATAAGCTTAAAGTAACAACTAGCACAGTGATGTAAGGTTTCTTCCTGCCCTGCCTCCCTTTCTTTTCAGCTGGATTATATTCTTAGTCTTACTCTGAATCAAAATTAGGATGAAGAGACAGTTACCTTCATGTACAAATTAAGAGTGTCAAGAAGGGATTTGGGGAGTTCACAACTCTACCCCAGGGTCTGGTCCTTTCATTTCTGGAAACACAGTCTTCATATGTATGTATTATTCTGCCCCTCATGTATGGTCCTGAAAACCATCCCGTGGTTCTCCTCCTTTCTGTGTTTTTCTCTAAATTCTACTATGGCAGTCTGGGCATGAGTCCAACATCAGTAAATGAAAACCTCCTCATGCCGTCCAGCTTCAGCTTTGTATACCAGCAGTTAAATGCTGTCTTTCCTGTCCCATGTCCAAACGTTAGCATATACAATATCAATAAGCTGTTCCTTTCATCTTACCAACACTGTGGAGGTGTTTATATTTGCGTGGGACATTTAAGCAATTCCATCCAATGGGCTTTTGCATTGGGCTAGGCCCCAGGCAGGGAGCAGCCTCAATTGGAAACAGGAACTGAAAGTGTACTTGGTAAAACCTCTCCCTCTGCCCAAATCTAGCTAACTAAATGCCTGACCTTCTTTAACGAGGTCACCCTCAGAATTACGGGGCAGTTTGATAAACTGGAATATACTAATTTATTGGCCATTAAAAAAAGAGGAAATTTTATTATGGATTACTCTGCTTTCTTGAAAACTTTTTTTTTTTTTTTATAATTAAAAACATCTGGAAGGCATTCTAATATATCATAAACAAGAGGAAATCCAAAGCACGTGACTTCTAAGAAAATGATGCAAATAGAATTCCTTGCCAAAATTTACTGTAATTTGTTTTTCTTCTTTTTCCGGGGTGGGAGTTTGGAGGTTGAAAATTCAAGAAAAGAGAGCAAATGAGAATAGCATTGAGAATTCTGCAGATAAAACAGTTATTTCGAAATTAGTCTACTGCTATTTTTGGCCAGTGTTAGGAGACATTACACATTGGCAGAGCTTCTGAAATAGACTTGGTTTCTTTTTAAATATTAGTCATTTTACTGGTAAATTTCTTTCTGAAATGGACAAATAAGCACAAAATTAGGAGGTTGCAATAGGAGGTAAAACTAGGAAGGAGACATCCTCCAGGGTGAACTTAGGTTTAGAAGAGGCTACTTGCTTACTCTTTCGCTCTTCCTTTCCATGCCCATCTTATATTTGGATATAGCACAATAAGAATATATGTAGTTCTAATAGATGTTACCCAAAATTGATGTCTGATGTCTTTGTACAACACTTCAAATGTTTCTAATTTGTCTTTCATCATATAGGGAATAAGCTTAAATATAAATGATATGTTTCTAGGACTTTCTTTAGTTAAATATGGAGGTATGTGCAAAATAATCATTAATCTCTAGAATTGTGTCTTCTTAAAAGACAGATGTCATCAGAGTAACACACTACACACACACACATACCCCTCCATGAAACAGACCTAACAAGAACAATGTGGCCAATGCTTACCTTACTTGGCTTCCAAATCTTGGATGTACATTTAATAATTCTAAGAAAAAAACAACGTACTTTCTTTTGTTTGAAACAGAGTATATTTTAAGTATATAAATAGTTTATGAAACTCATTGCACTGTTGTAAATCTATAATTACACAATGTATGTGAGAGAATAAGTTGAATTTTATAAGGTGCAGGAAACTTTTTTGTTTTCCTAGATAAATTCCAGATTTGGTATTCTGGGAAAAGCATGGGTATTGAAGGGGGACAGAGGTAGGGTCAGATCATAGCTTTGTACTTTATAGCTGTGGCCTCTCTGAGTTTCATGTTCCTCATCTCTAAAATGGGAACAATATTACCCATATTTGCTAACAATGAAATGAAATAATATTTATGTATAAAGACCTGGCACAGTCCCTGGGATATAATGGGATGATGAGTCATCGCTACTATCATTATTACTATTATTAATATTGTTGGTATTAATATTATTATTATCTGAATAGTACTATAAAGGATGGATCAGCAGGTAGCAGGCTTTTTGTTTCTTTGATATTTGTTCTCATTCTCTTCTTTTGGGATGGGGGGTGGAGTTGGTGCTATCCTGCTTTGTGTCTTTCTGCTCAAGAAGTTGACCAACTGATTGAATGACTAACTCTTCCCTTCACTGCTTTCACCATGTGGCTGTAGGCTCTAACACTTTCCCTCCAGGCCCTTCACAGACACATTAGAATTCCTAGTATCCAAGAAACTCATGGTCTGTATAGAGAAACAACTATAAAACATCCATTCATTTGATGACAGATATTGTGAGTGACACAAGTTTCCTGCTCAGCTAGTTGAGCTCGAGGCTGCCTTTGCCTCTCTGAGCATAGGGAGAGGTATAAATATTCGGCCACAGAGAAGGAGGCCACTAATTCGTATTGTCCGTGGGAGTTAAGGGGTGGCTCTGAAGTCAAAGCATACTTCTATGTAATATGGGAGAGTGAAGGAAAACTTAGAAATATCAGTATTTAGGGTCCTATTTATAAATATCTCTAAGGAAAAAACTTGTTTATAGAAAAATGTTATGAATTAATTAAGGCAATTAGGACTCATATAAACCCCATTAGGAAGTTTACATTTTCAGATTCTTAGAGAGCCAGCTGTATAGAGGTGTGGGGGTGGGAAGCAAGATATTCAATGAGGATGGGCTCTGAAACCAGAGAGATATAGTTTTTATTCCAGTTTTCTAATGTGTAAAGCATTGAGCAAGTTACATAACCTTTCTTAGCCTTGGTCTCCACACCAGCAAAATGGATAATATATATTCAGGACTGTTGTGAGTATTAGTGTTAATTTATGTTAAGAAGTTGTCAGATGGTAGCATTCAATAAATAGTGTCTATTATTATTGGCTATTATTATTATCATCATTAAGAAGGCCTAAGGACTTATTTAATTGACAAATGATATTCCCTGCAATGAAAATAGAATTCATATCATTCATAAATTTACTCATATTTCTCCTGTATTGCTATAAACCTTAGCTAGTTTTTGGTCATTAGCCATGGAGATAGATTTACAAATACATTGAAAAAATACCTTATCTGCCATGATACGTGTTGGAAGCTTTAATTCCTTAATTTTTTCTAAGAAATTTATTAAAAATAAATGTAGAGGATAGCTCTTCTAATGATGACAACTAATATTTTATAAAATTTACACTAAGCTAATGTAAAATAAAAAAGGATCATTTAAAACCCATATCTGAAGAAGACGATAGTAGATTATATTTACCGCTTTTCTGACTCCTCTTTCTTTAATAGGAACACAAAGCAACAGCCTGAATAATGTTCAACTACAGATTATGTGGGCAAGAGCAGACTTTTATTACAAAGGAAATTACAGGCCAATTTGCATTGACTGGCTTAAATAACAATCTACCAACCATGCTAATCTGAGAAAATATTATACAGAGACAAAAATGCAAGGGACTAGGTTAAGATAATGCTTTTTTCCAAATGTTCATTTTTCCCTGAATCATATCCTGAGTAGGTTGTCAGATGGGTTAATGGGCCTTACTTTTTGTTTTAAATGCTTAATATGAAGAAATGTTTCTGGAACCCACACTTTGAAACAGGTTTCCAGAAGTCCAAACCCAATCATTGTTAGCTACACAGGAGGTTTAAAGAACACACAGTAAACAGTGCCTCAAACACTGGGGCTTCTGAGGGCTCCAGAGACATCTAGACACTATAGGTCGGTCAGACAATCTCAGGAATTTGGCACCTTGTCAGTGGGCCTTACTTTGGAATATATGCTCCCCAATGTAACAGAGTTAGACTCATTTATAATTTCCCTACACATGGCTCTTTGGCCCCTTTTATTTGAACCTATAATTAGCATAATATTTGTTAAATATACGTCCCAGAGACTTAAATCTTCAGTCTGTTCATATGCCAATTGAGCTCTGAATCTTAGCAGAGTTGCTACACCTACTCTCCAGTTCATTGGACTCAGCCGGGACAACTAACAAAAGGATGATGATGGACAACACCCATCCCAGAAAGCAGAGAGTGTCTGCACCTGCAAGCAAGACAGTTCCATCTATCTGCCTCATGGGATCTAAGACCCCCCTCAATCGGAGACAGGGTGGGCATCACCATCCCCAAATCCTCAAGAATGAGGAAAGAACAAACATAAAGGGGAAAGCAACTAGGGACTAAAGAAGACTTATTATTATTCTAACAATGGAAGAACTTGTATCATTGCTAAAAAGGCAGTGGCCACCAGAGGTTCTGAGGGGAGGGAGAGGGAAGAATAGATGCAACCCAACATGGGGGCATTTTTGGGAGATTGGAATTGTCCTTCATGACATTGCAGTGATGTACAAGCCATTATACATTTTGTCAAAACCTATAAAACTGTACAGGGCAAAGTGTAAACTAAAATGTAAACCAGAGTCCACAGTTAGTAGCAATGCTTCAATATGTATTCATCAACTGTAACAAATGTACCACACTAATGAAAGATGTTGTTAATGTGGGAAAGTGTGGGAGAGGGAGAGGATAGGGTATATAGGCATCCTCTATATTTTTGATACAACATTTATATATTCTATAGCTCCTTTAAAAGTTAAAAAAAAATACATTAAAAAAAAAGGAAGAGAAAGAAAAAAAAAGATTCAGGTATAATAATTTTTTTTAAAAAAAGCTAAAATGAGACCAGATATTTTTATCATAAAGATTGTTATGAAGAATATGATATAACAAAAATTAAAGCAATCAATTACAGAAAAAAATAATCATATTTAATAAAAACATGTGTTGTATTGAGAGAAGAGTATGGGGAAGCAAAATAATATGTACTAGTATATGTAGAGAGAATATTAATAGCTGGTTCACCAATCCTGTTTAAGCCTTGACATCTATCTGTTACTTTCTTGGGATTCAGAAATGTCTTTTTCTCAGTTTGGACCTTGGTCTATGGTAATGTTCTTTAGATTGCAGTATCTACTCATATGGTTTACCAGTTTGTATTGTCAACTAGTGTGTGTACATACATTTTGAAGAGCTATTTAGCTTTTGCTAGTGGAGCCATTTCCAGATAGAGTAAAACAAAAGGGAAACCTCCCAATCTAATGTTAAGAAACAAACAAAACAAAACAAAAAACTCAATAATGAGATCAAGGTAAATATATTTGGAACAGGATAAATATATTCACTAGCCATTAACTAAAACCTTATGCATTTAAGGATGTCAGCCATCATCTAAGAGATAAATAAGGATAAAAAATATTTCAGGATGTTACTCATACTGCCCCTGTTAAAGTATTACTGCTGTAAGAGGTCATCAGTAAATTTTAAAACACAGCCCGATTACTCTTTCTCTGTGCTCAGTTACTGATGCTATCTGCCAAGCTATAGTCAAACTCTGTAAATAAATAAAGCAATAAAGTCCTTAGGGCAAAGTCCTTAATCTACAGCACAGTGATGTTGTAGTTAAAAAAAAAAAAACTTTGGAAAATAAACTTTTGCAAAATAATACTAGGAAAAGCATTTTTCCTTCTACCTATAGTGTTGACAAAATCTCAGGAATGAGATAGGCGGAGTGGTTCATTAAGTAATACAAAATAATTTGAGATGAACGGGTTTCTGGGGTTATTTTGAAGAATAAAACAGACTTGGTGTCTGTCTTTGTGGAGTTTATAGTACAGAATAATATACCTTAATATTCTTAATATCCTTCCCTTGATATCCAGAGATGGTGGACATTAACTAGATAATCTTTCAACCATACAAACTCTGGCTGGACTATAAAGAGTGAGAATGTGTGAGTGGTAGAAAATAACACTGGGGAGGTAGGAAATCTGAAGTTCTAGGCATAAAACTTATTTTAGCAGGAGCCCTCAATTTCCCAATATTGTAAATGAGTTAAGATCTCTGATTTCTTCCTGCAATATAGCATATGTTTTGAAAAAAATGAGAAACTGCTAGATAATTCTTGAGAGGAAAGATGGTATATAAAGATCAGGCATTCTCATTCATATCAAAATTTTCAACATAGTTTAGTTGTATGCCCAATAGACACAAGAAGCAGCTCATCATTGTTCTGATCACTTTTTTAAGAGTATAGCATTTTCACTAAAATCATAATAAAAGTCAGAAATGATAAATGTGACTGTAAAAGTAAAACACTATGGGATGGGCTCTCAGATGATGGAAAACAATCATTTTGACTGAAGAAGATGGCATTGGGCTGAGCCTTGACATAAGTCAAGATAGGTAACAACGAGGTGTGTGGAAATGGCAAAGAAAGGATTACAAGATGAAAAAACAGGCACAGAGACAAAAAGGTCCCCATCCTGTCAATTAGTCAGTTCGTCCTCCAGATTTTCCTTATTATGATATAGTCACAAGATGCTAAGGATCCTGAGGTATCTGTCAGGAACACCAAGAGACAGGCTGGGTGAGATTTTGGTGCCAGATTATGAATGATCTTGATGAATAAATAATGACTCTGAACTTTGATAAGCAAGGAGAATCACCTAACACTTTTGATTATGGTCAGAGCTGGTCATTAGGAAGATTAACTTTGCAGAATTTTCCAGAACTGATTGGAGACAAGGGAGGGAGTGGGAGAACTGTCAGACAAGAATTAGGCCAGGAGCAATGGAGATGGAATTGCTAAAAATTAAAGGACTTGACAGTTGAATGGATATGGAGGATGAAAAAAAGGAAATGGTAAAAATTCCTCCCAAATTTCAAGCTCAGGTCACAGGGAAAGTGATAGGAGAATAATCAGTGGTATATTGGGAAATGTTTAACAAACAGCTCTCAAAAAAACCACAAAATAGACACAAACACACAAAAAACCAAATTCATGATTTGTAGCATGTACCAATATCTGTAGTGTAAATACTCTCACCATGGCTGATTTTGGAGTTGGGAAGAGAAAAATACAACTAGCCTTCAGTAGCTGGTATGAGCCACCTCCAGCACATCATTACCAGGAATGGACACAAGAAGTAAAGAGGAGGAAATCAGAGGAGGGTGCTGGGGGCTACAGTTCTGGACACACTGAGGTTGAAGTGCCTGATGGGAGAACTCAGCAAACAATTGGAAATGCTGTGCTGTAATCCAGTGGAGAAGTCAGTTGGAGATATATATGTACATATGTAGGTGTCATCTGCATAAATGCAATATTCAAAATAAATACGATCACACAGGGAGAGAATGCAGAGAGAGAAAAGT
>JAQZBX010061574.1:0-17075 GCA_029593785.1 Cabassous unicinctus
ATTAGTAATGACTACTTAAAAGAGAGAGACATTCAATTTAGAAATAATAAAAATAATGACCATCTTAAAATATAGCTATACAGTCATACATTGGTACTTGACTGCTTTGAAATTCGTCAAATTTGGTATTCGACGGATTTTGACGCGAAAATTTTGTCCCAGTACTTGTTGTTTGGTACTCGCAGCGCAAGCTAGAACTTGTCATTGTCGGTTGCCTCGTGACTTGCTACCCTTTCCAGCCAAAACAAATGGTCACAGGTTAGTCATGTGTGAGTTCTTGCTCTGTGCACATCCCATTGTGGTTTTTTCTTAGCTTCTGTGGTCATTTTGTGTATTTTTGCATTTTTTTTCTCATCAGGAGACCTAAGAAAATGAGCAGTGATAGCGCTGAGCAGAAAAGAAAATTACTTTGCACCACTATTGAGCAAACAAAGAAATAAAAAAGAATTAATAGGTAACTAACTATGAAAGTGGTATTTGCATTCTGATCTTGCTAGGGAATACGTTATGCCTAGAACAACGGTCTCCACCATCATTAAGAATAAAGAAATGATAAAAAAGGCTGATGTTGCAAAAAGTGTTAAAGCAATAACAAAGCAGCATTCCCAAACACTCGAGGAAGTTGAAAAGCTGTTATTAATTTGGGTAAATGAGAAGCAGTTAGTGGGCGACAGTATATCAGAAACCAGGATACGTGAAAAAGCGAAAGAGTTGCGAGCCGGTCTTTTGAAAAAGAAACTGGAACCAAGTGATGAGAGGTTGAAGTTTCTAAGGCCAGCTATGGCTGGTTTGATAATTTTAAAAAGGGGACCGGCATCCATAGTGTCGTGAGGCATGGCAAGGCAGCAAGTGCTAATAAAAAGGCTGCTGATGAACTCATCAGTGAATTTCAAGACTATGTAGAGGCTGAGGGTTTTATTCCCCACCAAGTTTTCAACTGTGATGAGACCGGAGTTTTTTCAGGTGAGGAGGAGATAAGGGAGGATGTCCCCAGTTCCTTGATAAAAGAAATGTGTGCAAAATGGGCAGAAATTCAAAACTTTGTGGAGAAGTACCATCTGGACAAAGCTCTGACAAGCAGAAATGTGAATTTATTGAATGACCAAACAATTTCACACTTTCGAGGAATTCTGAAAAGAAGACAGAAGCAGTCCTCATTGGATAAGTTTTTAATGAAGGTGACAAAGAATGAGTCAGAGCCTATGGTGCAAGTTGAAAAAAGGTGGAAAAGAGAAAGAATACCTGAAGTGCAAGTGCCTGATATTCTATTGGAGGGGACTCTCCTTCCAAGCAACACTCCAAGTAAGCTCTCTTCCTCACCACTCTCCTCCCACCATCCCATTAGGCCACGGACTCTCCTCAGTACAGGTAAAGTGAAGTTTTATTTTATTTAATCTAAATATTTATTAAATTTTAGGTTTATTTCTCATGTAAAGTAATGATATACAACACTTTCTTTTTATATATTGCCTTAAAAATGTGCATTGCCTTTGGTTTGGGAATGCACTAAATTTATCTACATTATTCCTAATGAGAAAAATTTGTTTGGTACTTGTTGTTTTTGGTACTTGTTGCACCTCCCAGAACCAATTAACGAGTACTGATGTACCATTGTATTCTACTTCCAAAATACATTATTAAAATTAAAAGGTTGAAATTAAAGGGATAAAAATAACATACAAACCAAACAGTGAGTGTACCTATATTGATATCAGAAAAAGTAGACGTCAACTAAATAGTTATAAAGAATCAACTGATGTGTTGATTTAATAAGGCTTTGTTACACATTACCTCACCAAAGCAGAGTCTTTGAAAAGATTAATAAAATTAATAAATTTGGGCAAAACTGATCAATAAAAAGAGAAGTTAAGAATAATAAATGAAATATGAATTAAGGGGCATAACCACAGATAAAGTACATCCTTTAAAAATGATAATGACTTTATTCTAATAAATTTTTAAATAAAGACAAATGGAACCATATAAAAATAGTATATCAATGGTGACTCAAAAATTGAAAAATCTGAATATCTATAAATAATGACATTGAAGCTGTTGTTTAAAATCTGCCTTCAGTAAATTTCATAAAACACATAGTAATTAAAGTTTAACCCAATCAAACTAAAATGGAGAAATTACTATTTTATTCAAAATGTTCCAGAAAATTAGAAAAGAAGGAAAGCTTGCAATTCACTATATGTAATTGGTATAATTATGTAACATAACCCAAGACCATAAGATAATGAATAAGTATAGGCCAATTTCACTTATAAGCATAGATGTAGAAAGGTGATATAAAATATTGGCAAACAGTTCTGAAAATCTGTATTTCTTTGCATTTTTCTAGATTACAAGATCAAAATACAAATATCAATTAAGTTTTGGCAAATTAGCAATAACCAGTTAGAAAATGTAAATTTAAAACAAGATATCATTCACCACTTGTCTTATTTTCCTAGCAGCTGAAACTAATACCATACAATGGGTTGATATTTTATCATCCCCCAAAGTTCCCATTTACCATGGGTTCAAAACCACAGAAATGGATTAAGATTAAGAACAAGTTTTTCTGGGGTACATGATTCAATCTGCCACACCACCTTTCTGTTTAGCAAAAATGTTATTTTGATAGAAACAAATGTTGGTTAGCTATGGGGAAATAAGTCTCATTAATTATAAATTATAAATAAATTGGCACAACCTTCCTGGGGAGTAATTTGACAATGCCTAGTAAATTTAAGATGTGCATAGCCTACTGACCAGCATTTCCACTTTTAAGCATCTGCCCTTGAGATAGTCTTGCAAAAGTGCACAAGGAGAATGTGAAGAATGTTCTAGGCAGCTCTGTATATAAAAATAAAAAGTGGAAAAAACCTAACTGCTTAACAGTTGGGGATTGGATAAACCATGATTTATTTATATATTTAATATGCAGTTGTTAAAATAATGCACTATATTTATAATTATCAACATGGATATAACTTTAAAGACAATATTGAGTTAAAAGAGTATAATTAGATTCTTATAAAAATATTTAGGCAAAAATAATATATATGGCCTTTTGTTAATGGCCATGACAGACTTACTCATACTATACTTACCTTTTACCATAAAAACAATAAAACTGTGCAAAATATGTGAAGCAATAGTTTTATGGTATTGTGTAACAGACAAAACAACTGTGATCTTTGAGAAAGGGAAAACACGTGAGTTAAGTGCTGTGTTTGCCTCAGCTTTCTACCTGGGTACAATTTCTAGTCATGGCATAGAGGCGACAAGGTCTAACAGAGAGTGCCAATTTCACTGAGATGAGATTGCAGAGATCTGATTTAAGGGCCCAGTGAGGATGTACCTTGAGAAGGTTGTAAAAAATGTGACATGAGCATCACTAGAAAGTTCAGTGAGTGCTCCCTGCTGTCTGCCAGGACCAGTCGTGGGGACACTAGTTTAAGAACTTGACTCACTGATAGCATGAGCGTAATAGGACCCTGAAACAACAGAGGTCAGCTAGTGGCACTTAAAGTCCAGAAACTAAGAGATTACAATTTTAATAATGACAAACAAGGCTGTGGTGGAATTCATGGGGGCCTGGTTCACAGAGAATTACAGAGCTGGTTAATAGAACTTTTTATTCCTGGGCACAAAATAAATGAGTGAATATGTGACCAGAACTGTCTATCATGAGCTGGATCCTGTCAGACCCACCAACTCATAAACTGGGTAGGACCAGCAATGATTCGTCAAAACTTGAAAGTGACACATCTGGAATCAAGTGTGAGCCCCATCAAGAAGCACTGACTTCCATGGCACCTGCATCTCTCCTTCATGTTATGCCTAAGGCTGTTTGGGGACCTGACGTAGGGAGATGTATGGAAGGTCTGGCTTAGTATACAGATTCAAAATGGATGGCTGCTGCGTTACAGCCTAACCCAGTGTCCTGGGCCAGTGGAGACAGGAGAGAGGGAAAACTCTCCCAATAGACAGAGCTTTAGATTATGCATCTGGTCATCCGCATTTTGTAAAGAAAGAAGACGTTTAGTTGAGTTTAGAATATATAGAGATTCATTAGTAGGAGCAAATGCTTGGGATGGTTGACAGAGGTCTGGAAGGAAAAAATAGCAAATTAGCAGGACAAGGATGTATGGGGTACAGGTATATGGATGGATATATGGGAATGGCCATGGAATGTGAATATTGTGGTATCACATGTTAGTGCCCGCAAGAGAACATCTCTCATAGAAGAGGCAAAATTTAAAAATGTACCAGCCAGTTGATGTCAGCCAGTCTCTTATTGGTCACCCCAGTACTAGCATAATGAGCACATGAATAAATTGGCAGAGAGAAATATTTGTGCCCCCAAGGCATTTGTGCCTGTACTTTGATCTACCCAAGGCCACTGTTAGTTGTCTAAACTGCCAACAATAGAGACTAGCACTGAGTCCCCATTTTGGCACATTCCTTGAGAACAATAAGCCACTTGGCATGTTGATGACTACATTTGGCCTATTCTATCCTGGAAAGCCCAGCACTTTGTTCTCAAAATAATAGACACATATTTAGGGTATGGGTTTTTTCCTTCCTGCTCACAGGGCCTCAGCTAGCATGTCTATTTGAGGGCTTATAGAGTGATAGTTCCATTGGTATGGGATTGCACAAAATACAGCACCAGACCAAGGCACCAACTTTACAGAAAAGAAGGCATTTGCTTACCTGGGGCAGACACCACCTAATGCAGCTCAAATGTTTTAATGACTTGATTAAGGCTGAATGTGGGCTGGCATCAGAGTGTGTAGCTCTTAGGGATTGCAGCTTTTCCTCCCTAAACCCTACCAAGTGTTCAAAGGGAAGATGGAGGGGAGTCCAGAGACTGCTTCCCTGTTGATGTCAATTGGGAAAAGGGAACAGCAGCCACTGTCAAAAGTGCTGGTCAAAATCCAACTCCCCCAACTTCCTTATAGAACAAAAGCTTAATCTGCAGGAGAAAGGGCGAAAAGAACTGTCACCTTAGTGGAAATCCATTGGAAATAGAAAAAAAACATTTAAAAAAAGAAAGAAAAAATAAAACTCTAATTTAGGGATGGGGCAGGAATACCTGGTAAACTCAGTACTCTAGCTTGAAAAGGGTAACCAGCACTCGCGAAGGCCACGCTCCTCCAAAACTCATGTTCACAGAGGCTGCTAAGACGTTAAGACTGAGGCTTATTAAGAACTCCAGAGAACTGCCTTCTTCCTCTGCCTCCCACTGCTAAGGTAACGAAAACAGGTAAAAATAACGGTAGCATGCAGGTGGAGAAACCGCCAGAGACAAATCCTCCCTGGGAAGCAGACATTGAGAAGCAGCCTCTGGTCACTCAGACCACACCTAAACAGGAGGTATCACTGTAGGAATATGAAACGTCTGGTGCTCTGAGGGTAACCATAACACACCAAACTTCAAACTCCTCCCCTGATTGGGTGAGCACAAACCCTCACACTACAGTCCTAGAAGAAAAACAGGTGTACTCATCTCCAAGAAGTAAAAACACTTATATCAGTACCTATTGTACTATACGACATGTCTGGCTCCCCAAAAAATTATAAGACATTTGAAAAGTCAAGAATAAACATAGTCTTGTGGTGGAAGATGGACTGTGGCTAACAGCACAAATATGAGAGTGTTCTCTCATGAACTATAACAAATGTATGATACTAATACATAGTGTTAATAATAGGAGGTGTATGGAAAAAATATACCAAGTGTACGCTATGGGCCATAGTTAGTGGTAATAGTCTGATCATGTTCTTTTATAATCTGTAACAAATGTTCCACAACAGTGTAAGGTGTTGGTGAAGGGTGATGTTTGGGAATTCTGCACATTGTGCATGATTGTTTTGTAAGCTCACAACTTCTCTAATGAAAAAATAAACTCAAAGGATTTCAAAAAAAAGAATAAGCATAGCTTGAAAATACAAAATAATCATCAGAACCAGACTCAGATATGAACCAGATGCTGGAACGATCTGGCAGGGAATTTTAAATAACCATGATTAATATGTTAAAGGTTCTAATAGAAAAGGTACACCACATGTAAGAAAAGAAGGGTAATTTTATCAGTGAAATGGAAACTGCAGCAAAGAATGAAATTGAAATGCTAAAAATCAAAACCACTGTGACAGAAATGAAGAATGCTTTTGACAGGCTCATTAAAGGAGAAAAAAAATCACTTTATCTGAAGTTGGATCAATAGAATTACCCAAACTGAAACAGAAAGAGAAAAAAGAGTAAAGAAAAAAAGAAAAAGAAAATAACAGAGCATCTAATAATTGTGAGACATACCAAACTGTCTAACATACATGTACATGGAATCTCAGAAATGAAAGGGTGACCAGGCAGAAGAAATATTTGAAGAAATAATGGAAGAGAATTTTCCAAACTTAATGACAGACATCAAATGAACTGTATAGATGATCCGAGATTACTCATAAACATAGAGTTTTCTATGTACTTCATTTTACAGATTGCTAAAAATGAAATTCAGTTGTTACATAGCAACTTCCTTTACCCTCTGCCGAATAAGAGATCATATTGACTTGACCTATCAAATGTTTTTAATTTAACCAATTTCTTTTGGATTGTCTAAGCAATCAGATGAATAAAAGCAAGCAAATCCAATAGAAAACTTATTTTCTGTCTCAATTTTAAGTGTGTATGTGTGTGTGAGTGTAAAAGTACATTTTTTTATTTCAATAAATATAATCAAAATAACCAAATTGACTTGTGCATACAACTACTAATTTTCACTGGATGGGTTAGGGCTGTAAACATGAGGAAGTGCCCTGTGTCTGAAACTAAGAATGCTACCTATTCTAGAACTCTTTGCTTATCAGACAAGCTTGCAGCCTTCCAGGCAGTAACAAATTTCTATTTCAACTTAGGCTAAACTTTTCAGGGAATTCCATTAAATCGAGCTGTTCTGTGGAAACACAACATTCTGTATGACATAAAACAGCCCCTAACAATATACTAAATTGCTTTTTCATTAAGCTGTACTTTAAAAAGTATAAACGGTCAGTTTAAGCATTTCTCCGTACCATGATAGAGATAAGATCAGGAAAAACTTGAATGATAATCAATTAGTGTACTGTTGAATAGTGTTTTTTAAAAATAATCATCATACGAAGTCTACCCATAGGTACTTCTGTTAATAATAGTATTAATTATTTGTTGAGTGCTGACAGTGAGCAGACACAGCTTCTGCCATGAGGGCTTATAATATAACCTAGGCAGCCAAGAAAATCTGAAATAAACTATGCCAGTTACTGTGAGGCTTTGGTGCTTATGTCCATTTAGAACTTTCTCTTTCTTTTATCTTCATTTCCTCATTTTATTCTTGTAAAGAATCTTATAAAAATACTGTATTTTTTTCCAGAATTCTCATGGCTAGTTTTTTAAACAATTCACATTTTAATTCATCCTTTTAATATGGTTTAATTGGCTATCACTGAAAGTCCAAAAGTTTTACATAGAACATTGAAGCTTTAAATCCATAAATCTTTGTGATATAATCCAAACTTTAATTACTGAAATTACCATTTCTCATTTTCAGAGACTGAAGACTATTTTAGTTCGATAATTAAAAGAAGAGATGAAGGAATTACTTCCTGTAAAATATACACTATTCCCAGGTGTTTGATGTCTTTCTTTTACGTAATAGATTTTCTGTATTGTATTTGAGCCTTTAGAAGTAGACTTCGTTCTAAAGCAAGTTTTTCTTAGAAGGAGAAGGAGAAGGAGAAGGAAAAGAAGGAAAAGAAGAGGGAGAAGAAGAAGGGCTTTTGAAGTAATCTCAAATATATATATTTTAAAGTATGGAAACAGATGTGGCTCAAGCGACTGGGCTCCTGTCTACCATATAGGAGGTCCAAGGTTCAATTACCAGGGCCTCCTGGTGAAAGGCAAGCTGGCCTGCGCGGCAAACTGGCCTGAGCCAAGAGCTGGCCCGCGCAGAGCTGGCGCAGCATGACACAACAAAAAGAGACACAGAGGAGGGACAATAAGAGACGCAGCAGACCAGGGAGCTGAGGTGATGTGAGAGGTTGAGTGCCTCTCTCCCACTCCGGAAGGTCTCAGGATCAGTTCCCAGTGCCACCTAAAGAGAAGACAAGCAGAGAAGAACACACAGAAAGCAGACAGCGAACACAAAACAATGGGGATGGGGTGCAGAATAATAAATAAATCTTTAAAAAAATAAATAAATAAAGCAAATCTTCTATTTAGGCATGTAAATATAGTATAGAATTACACATTGAACATTTGGAAGTCATGAATTTAATGTGATATAAATTAACTGTTTAGATCAACAGAAATATATTTTTCCCCTTATAGAACACCACCATTCTTCACAAAGCATTTTAAAACAAAAATCAAGAGCTTGAACATCTCTATGTGTTTCTGAGCTGGAAAAACAGTTTATAATCTACCTTGAATTTGTATGACTTTATTTATCCAGAGATAACATTTGAAGGGCTTTCCCCAAACAGGAAGACATAGATTTCTGGTTCTAATTTAAAAGGTCCTATGATATGTGACCTTAATGTAGTAAGAGGTATTCTGGCCAGGATAGTTTCTTCTATAGATCAAGTGTATTTTTGTTAAATTGTAAAAATTTAAAACAAACGTCCCCCAAGCTGAAAAAAAACCTCAAGGGCATCATCAGTCACAGGTTTAAAACACATGCCCAAATAATTAAGAGCTAAATTATAGTAGAAAAAAATAGGAGATTTTCCTGAACAATTTTTAGTATTATTTAGTCTTCTCTTAGAAGGGATTTGTTCTAAAATGAATGATTTCTCTTTGCACTTTTACTCAAATAAACATTAATGACTCAATTATGTAAAAGTAGCAATAAAGCAAAACAGAGCAGCATTGAGCACTTTAAATTGTAATTTTTCCTTTAAATATTCTTCAGCATATTTTTTAAACATTACAACAAATTAAATGACACAATAGAAACTATTATGAAAAATGTTTCTCTCCCTCTATCTCTTTTTACAATACATAACAAACATTCACATTCCTTTGATGTATTTCAAGTTGGTGTATATTCTACCATTCATTCTTTCATGCTCATACAAACATGTACACACACATATAGAAGGACACACTGTGCACATTACGTTGCAACTCACTTTTTAAAAACTTTATAATATAGCATAAAAAACTTTGCATATCTGGAGAAAAATACCATTCCTTTTGTTAAAAAATAATTGAGAAATTTCCATAGTAGTGTGTTCTATAAATTATTCAAACATGTGCCTCATGGACCATGAAGTTTTCCTCCAGTTTGATGCACTATAAACAATGGTACAATAACACCCTTAGGTGCCCGGCCTTCTCTGTTTTCAAGGTAGAATTCTTTAGGTGAGATTTCTGGATAAACTGTGTGTGTGTTGCTTTACATTTTACTAAATATGGCCAGATCAGTTTTCAAGGAGGATGTAGCAGACACTTCCAGAAGCACTGTATGATTCTTCCCACCTCTCTCAGCCTCACCTGCACTGACTCTTACTACCCTTTTTATTTCAGTAGGTGAAAAAAATCACAACAGAATCTTTTTGCATTACTTTTCCTACTGGGAAAATTGAGCAACTTTTCATCTATCCCCCATTCGCATTTCCTTTTCTCTCAATTTCTTATTCTATCATTTACCCATTTTTTCCCGGCTGCTTGTCTTCTTTTTAAATTAATTTATAGGAGCTTTTTTTATTTAGGGATATTAATCCTTTATCCTATATGTTTTTGATCTTTTAATATTATGTTTTACAATAAATGAAGTCTAATGTCTTTCTTTGTCTTTAGGACTTCTAGCCTTCCTAAAATGTTTCAAAAGGCTTTCTCAAGCAAAGAGCATTCAAATATTCTCCTATAATGTACTGATATTTTGATGCTGGCATATTGGGGAATCAGCAATAGCAGAGGCCACATAAACTTTTGTGAGGGGATGTAGATGTTGATAAGTTTATGAATAGCTTCCGTACCTGCCATCAATGCTCTTTGGTTGTACTCTCAAGGATCAAGGACAAGTGTGTGGACAAAGAGGCTGACATCTTCAGGGAGGGCTCCTTTGTATAACCCAGGAATGAGTGCCTCTTCCAAGAGGGGTGTTTTGAGTAGCATTCACATGGGATACAAATGGCCTTCACTTCCACGGCCCATTTCAAGTTCATGCACATTTTATACAGGCTTCTTTATCACTAATTCTTTAATCAAGTCCTTCCTAATTTCTTACAACCTTGACAAAGCATTATTCACTGACCATTAATGCTATCCTTCTTTTGGACAAAAAAGATGTACTGCTTGAAGTTCAGCCCACTGTCCATGAGGGCGACTTTTGGTGGTGCCAACAAATTGCAGAGAGAAACCACTGAGCCAGGACTGGATTTTTTCTTCTATAGTCCACTTGTCTTAGAGAACTTCCCATGAAGCAACAGATAAGGTTGGAGAGAGGACTTCAGTGAGATAACAGTAAGTGTGCTCATACTTTGTGAGAACAACAAGAAAAATGGGGCCTTCTGGAAGTACTTAGACTGAGCCTATATACATATACAAGTTCTATTTGGAGAGAGAGTGTTTCTGGACATACTTAATTAGATTCCTTTCTTCCTTCCACCCTTCCTTCAACTTGTCAGCAAATATTTACTAAGCAACTACTACATACCGGGCACCACTCTAGGAACTGGGGAATAGTGATGAACAAGATAGGCCAGTCCCTTTTTTCATAGTGTTTATATTCTAGGGAACAGAACAGCACTCAATTCATGATAGGCTGTTCAAGCTACTGGGTCCCCTGCTGTCCCATAGTCAGGTATTCAGCCTCTATCATGGCCCATTAGAAAGCCAAGAGCTTTTTCCTAAGAAGGGAATAGTTATTTGCAGATGAGGGCATGGCTACTATCCAGAATTTTTAGGGCTTCTATTTTGATTTTCTGACCATGGCTTGCCATGGCTCCATAGAGAGCTCAGTTAATACATGGATGCTTGATGTCCCTTTTGATCCCCTGAGTCTATAGAGTAGAGAGGCAAAGCTATTTGGGCAATAATAAAACCAGCTGGAGAAATTTTGCTTGCTTTGAATTGGATCATCTAATAAATAGGTTGGAAAAGCTGACTCAAATGAGGTGTAAGCTTTCTCCAACATCCAAAGAATCCACAAAACATGTTTTTTAGTGGTGGAGAAACAAGTTACAACAAAATACTGTTCATTTTGAAACCAAGATCTTAGCAGGCCCCAGATCACTGGACTCCCAGAAACTTCACTGAGGTAGCAGGCCCTTGACTTCCCATTCTTTGATATGAGTGCTTCCCAGAAAGACTGACTACGGCATCTTCTCTGTGTTCTACCAGCATCAACATTAATTTCATGGAAAAACATTATGTCCCATGGGATGACAGAAACTTTAATATCCCCGTGAACAAAATTACATAGAGCACTACCAAGTAGACATGATTCAGGGAGAATTTGTACTTCTGTCTCGTTTAGGTAAAAACAAATTGCTTTCATTGCTGTACATTAAAAATAAATAAAGGGAAAAATTGCCAAACCAATAGCTTC
Source organism: Cabassous unicinctus (assembly GCA_029593785.1). NCBI lineage: Eukaryota > Metazoa > Chordata > Mammalia > Cingulata > Chlamyphoridae > Cabassous > Cabassous unicinctus. The sequence continues at coordinate 11,592 of JAQZBX010061574.1, forward strand.
CTATGAGTTGTCTGAGGCTCTATTTATTTGCCACATCTGGAATAACAACTAAAAGTGATAGGATTTACAACAATCTATTTTATTCTTCAAAGCTCACTTTCCATCACACTGGTGAGTTAAATGGGAATGAGGGGGGGAAAGTCACCACCCTTGCAGCTTTCAAGTCTTTAATATAGGCACTAGTCTCTGTGGTTTCCCCAGTAATTCATGACAGCTTTGATCTATTATTTTGGCTTGGAGAGGGAGTCTCCGTAGTTTCCACTCAGTGTCTTATCACAGTAGCTCTTGCTGTATATGTCAGGGAACCATGTGTGCCATTTCCAGATTTCTCAATATTTCTATCCCTACCACACACTCTGCAACTGGAGAAAAAAGCACAGTATCAAGGCATAGATTATAGATTCTCACCAAAATCCACTTTTCCTTTTCCTGGAATAGAATGTCAGACTACATTTCCTCCCCTCCCTTCCATATAGAAATGATACTACAACCAGTTTTGCCAAAAGAATATGGGCATACATAATGTATACCTTGTCTAACGTTTTGGGGAACATGTCTGCCTCCTCCACAGGTTGGATGCAGACAACAATGAGGTCATGGGGGCTGAAGGAGCCCTGAGATGGAAGGAGTCTGGGTCCTATACATAGTGAGAAATACATTTCTATTGTGTTTGAGCCATTACATTCTGTTTGTTATCACAGTTTAATGAATACCGAAAACACATTTCTATTTTGTCTTGGTTATTTGGGAATACATTTGTTACCATAGTCTTATGAATACAGTGTGGATTTGAGATTTCAATGGGCCTGTCAACATGAAGACTCAGATAAAAATCCAAGTATGACTCTCAGAATTCTGGACCCTTGGGTATTAGTGTTCGTTCAGAGCTTGTGTCCAATAACGCGCAAAAGATCTGGGCATATTCAATTCCCCCAAGCAAAATAATCTTAGTAAATGGTTATAGGTTCTTTTGTGGCAGACAAGGAAGAAGACTCACTTACATACAATCCTATTGCTGAGTTTTCTCTGGGGGATCTGGGCTATGGTGCTGAGCAAGGTCTGGGAATTGGGTAAGAAGGCCATGACACTCTATCATAATGAATCATCAGACCTAGGGGATAATTTTGTTTTCTCATTTTGGCTTTTATACTTTTTAAACACAGATCAAATAGGACCTAGCAAGATGCCTAGTCCATCTCTATCCTCCAATCATACCAGAAGTTCCTTGATGTATTGATGAAGAAGAAATCCAATGGCCCAGGATTTTGGAATGCTGGAAGGAATTAATCATGTGACTGTTATGTCCCCCTAGAAGGCCTTTACCAAGGCCTTGAGAAATATGTGGAAAAGAGGAGTATCATCATCATCTTTAAAATGGCTGTTTAAAGTGGCTCTTCCAGGAAGAAACTGAAATGCTCTCCCTGACTTCAATGGTATAACCAGAATCCTGGGGTGACACAGTAGCACTTTACATCAGAGACAAGGTAGACTCTGGTTACTGGCAAGATAATCTAAGTAATCTGACCCATTCCCTATGGACATTAGAAGTAGGTATGCCATCCCACATTTCTTCAATTCCATACAGCAATCAAATGGTCAAAAAAGTTCTCCTCTCAAGGCATACTTCATTCCAGGAAAGATAGTAAAGATAAACTTTGTCACTACGTGCCATGGACTGACAGATTTCCACTAAGGAACACCAACAGAAAATTCACTGCTTCCAATCCCATCTATGCAAGACTAGTTTGATTTTTTCTTTGAAGTCCTGTTAACTGCAACAGGGTCCTTGACACCCATTTGTTTAAGTCATGGCTCTTGTTTTCAGCAATAGAGCTGGATTCTGTGTAGCCTTAACATAAAAGGAATTTAATGAAATGATGTCAGTATGTGCTTAAAGAATTGATGGGAAGGCTCTGAACAAGCTCCGAAAACAAGCAGAAAACATAGGAAGGTAGGTAGCTGTCAGAATAGCCAAGGTCCTACCATTGGAATAGTGGGATAGGATGCTTGTGCAGCTGGCTCAGGACGATGAGCAAACTACTGGCACTGTCACACCACCATGGCCACGGGACACAGATGCTGAAAGGAATTCTAAAGTGCCCCTATTTCTTTGTGTTCCTTGTTCCAGATTTACCAGCTATGAACATTCTATTTAACTAAGCATAGGTCATGGATTTGCACCCTATTGGGTAAGCAGAATGAGAACCTGGACTTTTGTGCTTCTTTATTGGGAATCAATGCCCCATGTCTCAGCATGAGTCTCGACTGGGGGATCCCCATAATATATGAAGGGACATCAGATGATGGGCAGCCAGAACCTCAACAAGGCTAATGTCCAGAACACCCTATTAATTTGATGTTTTACTTTCATTTCTTACTAATTGTTAACTTTGCAACTTAAGTATGCTCTGAATGTTTTGTCAATGGAGTCCTTTTTGTCTCAGAATAATTCTGAAAACCTTTACTTACATTTCTCTCTCTCTCTCTTTCACACATACACACACAAACACTTTGAATAATTACTCTAATCATAAAACTGCAATCATTAAAGTCATATCTTAGTTTCTTTTGAGTCATTCTCTCACCTCTGGTAGGATCACAGGTGGATGACTCTGTCTTTGATTTTGTTCATTCAGTTATTAAGTAAATATTTATTGAATATCTAGCAGGCTAGGGAATTCCCTCTGATATACAACACCCCACAAATGGTCTTTGGATTGGAGAAAACTTACTAAATTATACAATATAGAGAGCTTAAGGTTTTGGGTTAGATACAGTGGTTATAGTCTTCAGGTAATTTTATTATAGTGATCATCATTGGTACTCAGTGGGATGCCGCTTAAAGAAATGCAGTGGAAAAGTCCATGCAGGAAGCTCTTGGCTCTGGATTGATATTTCTTAATCTTATGATTGGAGTCCCTTCATATCTGAGTAGGTGATAGTAAACTTTTAGTGACAAAGAAATTTCTTATATATAAAATATAAGTGGTATGTGAGAAGTCCTAACAGATGGTCTTATTTTGTTCATGAAGCTGAAGAACTTTATTAAAACATAGGTTTTACTGCTTTAAAGATTGGGAATTCTCATTTTCTACTTTCATCTTGGCCTCTTTTACTATTGAGAGAAACTTAAAATGCATATTTAGATAGAACCAATTCCATGTTGAGTTTTGTATGTAACCCAAATAAGCCCGAGACAGCTCATACCTTGTGTTGTACTCAAAAATAAAACACAGATCTCATTATATTACAAATAACAAAACATTGTAATAATCTTCATTTATCAATCTTTCCAAAGTCCATTTATCACAGCATGGAAATTGCCCCTACAACATTTTGTCTCACTTTCTTCAAAAGTTCTATTAAACTCTGAAAACTCAGTTCGCACTGGTTCTTTTCTTTCTTGCAAGTTCTTCTTTCCTTCCAAGATATACTATTTTCTCCCAAGGGAAAAATCCTTTAAGAGAGGGGAGACTATGTATATTTATATGTTATAATTTTGTCTTTCATGTAGTATATTTTGCTGACATTTTTCAATATGATTTTGTTTTATAATAGTCTGGAAGGCACAAAACAATTAATAGTGAGTATTCCTAGGGAGGAGAATTGTGCAAGGGTTAGAAGGTTTTAGACAAGTCAGATATTGAACAGATGATTACAAATAAGTGTATTTCATGTGAGTGAAGGTTACCTGTAGAAATAACAAGTTCTATGATGGCTTAAAACAGTAAGACCCAAACTGGTGCACATGATGCTTATGGGAAGGACAGGGGAAAGGTATACATGATGGATAAGGAGGAGTAATATAAGCTAATGTGCAGGATGGGGGAGAGGGGCACATGTTTAAGGCAAAAGAAACAGCATGTCCAGTCCTGGGCAGTCATGGTACTTTTAAGAATCTAGAGAAGTCCAAAAGAGGCAGGTAGAATGTGATGAGACTGAAGATATGGGAGGAATCTGATCACACAGGGCCTTTAGATCATAGTAAGTAGTAAAGATTTTGTCTAAGAGCAATGGAAAACTATTGAAGGATTTAAATCAGAGGATATTATTTTAATTTAAAATGATCACTCTGGCTACAGAGCTAAGATTGGATTGTGGTGGAGACAAAGTGGAAGCAGGAGATAAGCTGTTACAGTGATAAGTGTTATAGAGTGTTATAGTGGTTCCAATGAGATATATTGCACTGTGTTAGTACTAGAAACACTAGAGAGAGTGGATGGATTTTGGAGCTATTTTAAAGAAAAAAAAAAAGCCATGACTTGAAGACTGATTGGATGTGGGTGGTAAAAATATAAATGTGAAGGTTGACTTCCTGAGTTTATGGTTTGAGCATCAGGGTGGATGACCATGATCTTTTATTGATCTGGGAAATCATGGAGGAGAGCCCTATTTCCTATACATAAATTCACTGATGCTTAAAATTGAAGCATTGGGAGGGTGTATATTTAGTTTGTCTTTCTTTAAATATGTTTATTGAGATTTAATTAATATGCAATACATTTCACCACTGCTAAGTGTACAATTTGAATGAGTTTTGAAAAATATATACAGTTGTGTAATCAGCGCTATAATTATAATATAAAACATTTTCATTACCCAAGAAAGTTACTTCACACTCTTTGCTCTCTCCATCCTTGCTCCAGCCTTGTCTGCTGGCTCTGATGTGCTTTCTATCATTATAACCTCACCTTTTCTAGTATTTTATATAAATGAAACTTTTAAAAAAAAATTTAGCACAATGCTTTTAAGAATCATGTTGTTGCCTGTATCAGTTGTTTCTTCTTTTTTATTGCTGAGTGATAATCTACTACAAGGATAAACCACATTTTGTTTATCCACACTAATTGATGGACATCTAGGTTGTTTCCAGATTTTGGATATACTGAATAATGTTTTTGTGAAAATTCAAATACAATTTAGGTACACATATTTTCTCTTGGGTAAATATCTAGGATTTAGTTTGCTGGTTGTAATGTAGATGTAAATTTAAGAAACATAAGACATTGGAAAAATATTTTCCAAAATGGTTGGATCATTTTGCATTCATACCAGCAATGAATGAAAGTTCCAGTTGCTCCACATCCTAGTGAGCATTTGGTATGTAGGTTTTTAAAATCCATTCTTGTGAAATATCTCCCTGTGGGTTTAATTTGCATTTAAAGTATATTTCCTTAATGACTAATGATGTTGAGCTGCTTTTCATGTGCTTATTTGCTGTTTGCATATCTTCTTTGATGAAGTGTATGTGCAAATCATTTGCCCATTGTAGTGGTTTGGAGCTGTATATACCCGTGAAAAATATGTTCTTAAACTTAATCCATCCCTGTGGATGTGAATACCTTTGATGAGGTTATTTCAATTAAAGTGTGTCCCACCTCAATCAGGATGGGTCTTAATCCTATTTCTGGTGTCCTTTAAAAGTGGAATGAAATTCAGGCAGACGGAGAGAAAGCTGTGGGAAGCAAGAATCTGAAATTCAGC
>JAQZBX010061575.1:0-17118 GCA_029593785.1 Cabassous unicinctus
TCTTCCCTGGGCTGCGTTTCTCTCTGGGCTTAGCTCCTCTGTTTCCTCCACAACGTCAGCTGTAGACGATCAGGCGAATGGCTTGCTTCTCTTCTCCTGGGGCCTTCTTTCCAACATCAAAACTGCTTCTCAAAAAACTGCTACTCAAAACTGCTCTTGCCATGCCTTTTATATTTGATTCCCCACCCACCAAGGGGTGGGGCTCAACACCCTAATCATAACCTAATCATGCCCAGATTAACAGATCAGTTTACAAGCATGATCCAATTGTATTTTTGGAATTCATAATTACATCAAATTGGCCAATGGTTACAGTTGGCATAAAATTCTATTTGATATTGTTAATTATGCTGAAAGTGTTTCTTTAATTTAGGATAAATATGTAGGATAAATATATATGCCTGTTCAATTTACTAGGTGATTGGTCCGCCATGATGATTCTGGTGAGTATAACCCTAGACAGGTGGACAAGGTTAGCAATCCCAATACTATATCCCTCTGTGCACAGTTCAAGGATGAAGTCACCATTACTCCCTCTAAAGCCCCCTGCTTTTACAGTTCTTTCCAGGTAAATAGGTTAAAATTGATTAGTGTCTTAAGTTATTTTGATTTGGGTTTCTGCCTCTTAGAGTGAAAACTGTTGGACTAACACAGAAGACAAAATCAAAATTGTGAAAGAATTTACCTTAAAATCTACTTATGGTATCTAGCGCCCATTTAATTGGTACTTCCTAATTGACTTAGTGTCATAAGCAAGTGGCTATTGAACAGCTGTAATTAGTCACCAAAGCCTGGGTATAGTCTTCCTTTCAACATTGTCAATCTCTATCAATGAAACAGAAAGTATAACTTACAGGGCTTAAGGTGTTTTATGTTAATCAGGAACAATTAGGTAAAAGCTAAGTAATGCAGCAAACGTTATTACTTAATATCTGTGGGTTATCAAATTCTTAAGTGTAAAGAAAGCATGTATCTTCTCCACCCACTCCTCTCTCTGTTAGCCAAATAATGAAGAGCATAATATTTTAAAATTGGTATAACATTTGTCAAATTGCACAGAAGCTTTTACTTCCTTTGTGAGCACAAGAGATTAGAAGATACTATCTAATTGCAATCATGTTTTTTGAAAAAGAATTGTTCAGCAACCACATTTAATATTGCTCCAATATGGTTGTAATGGTTGCTAAAATACTATTTTCCTTAATATAATAATTCAATACTTAAATTTTATGGAATTTATATTTAGATGAAAGCTACAGAAAAATAATTCACTAAATAGACTGAATGCTATTAAAATGAAACTTATATAGAAACACCAGGCTTTCGACTCTATCTCCATTAGCTAAATGGTATGCATATTTTTTTTTTAACTTTAGGCAAAATAGGGTATCCTTTCTGATGTGTTTTCATTTCCTGACTGCAAAAACAACTACCATGCATTGGATTGGCTTAAACAAAATGAGTTCATAGGCGCATGGTTTTGAGGCTAGGAGAAGTCCAAACTCAGTCATCATCAAGGCAATGATTTCTCCTTCAAGACTGTGGCATCTGGAGCTGGCTGCCAGGAATCCTTGTCCTTCCTGTCACTTGGCAACGCATGTGGCCGCCTCTCTTGGCTTCTGCTTTCTATTGAATTCTGGTTTCTGTCTCCTTCCACTGTGGCTTTAGTCTGTGTATGACTTTCACTCTGTTTAAAAAGGACTATGTAATTTGGATTAAAATCCAATATGATTCTTTTGGGCCATACCTTAATTGAAGTAACACCTGGAAGAGAGATCTTATTTACACTGGGTCCACACTCCCAAGAAAGGAGTTTAAGAAAATGTTTTTCTCGGGTACATAGATCCAAGCAACCACAGATGAATGTGCAAATAACTGATGAGACTTCCAGTGTTTCTGTGAAGAATCCTTTATCTGGCCTACATAATGGGAGTCATAATCTCAAGGAGAAAACAAATATGTACAGCATGTTGAAATAGGTAAATGAGGAAAATTTTACATAATTATGAATAACTCAGTCTAAGTTCTGTCTATCATCTGTAGGATATGTGACTGTATTATTACACATGTGAAAATGGGAATACCCATCCTTATATTCTTCAAATTAAGTGAATATATGTCTGTGTGTATGTATGTGTTACACAGTGACAGCAAGGAATGCTATTAAATATTATATACTGCTATTGATTTCCTATTATAAGCTACTGAACTGAATATATGTAATATACAAAGTATTTCCACTATAATATACCAGTTAATGCTTTCCTATTATGAGCCAACGAACTGGAGAGAGATGATGAATGGATGGATAAATATATAAATGGATATATGGATAGAGAGATAAATATATATGTAAATATATATCTACATATATTATTAGGAAAGCAGTAGTTAGTATATGGTATTAGTAATATTGTTATCCTATTATAATGATTATTATTTTATTATAATTTGTTATGACAGGTCATCAAGCCAGGGTTGATTCCATATATGAGCCTATACATTGTTTTAGTGAGTAGAAAAAGAATTCAGTATATACTTCAAAATGATAAATATTTTTCTTTGTCAAGAACTCTAAAGAATGCTTTGATATTCAGAATTATTTTCAGACAACCTATTTCTTCTTCACCTGTGGAGATAGTCTTATTTGTTCACAAATGGAGGAAAAGAATATTTTGTTATTTCAGTGATGTCTCTCCACTACTTAAAACCTTCCAATGCTTTCCTGCTATATGAAAGATTTTAAAAATAAAATAGAAGGCTCTGTGTGATCTGGGCCTCATTTTCTCTGACTCTGTCTGCTCTTGTTTATTTTCCTTGCTCACCCTGGCCTCAGTTTTTCCCAAAACACCCTAGGAATGCTTCCATTTCAGGATCCTTTCAGTAGACTGGGAATGTTCTTTCTTCAGATAGTTTAATGATTTACTTCTTTATATCCTTTAAGGCATTGTTCAAATGTCACCTTCTCAGTAAGTTGTAACCAAACAAACTATACTAGGTTAGTTTACCTTATCACTTGCTTCTAAGGTATCCTTTACAAGGCAGGGGAGAAACCTGACACTTCAAAGATTCATTCTCCTCATGCCTCTGGATTAGATTTTGGCCATGAGAAACACTCACATGAGATTTAGAAGAAAGAAAAAGGAGAAGACTTTTAGACTCTAAAGGCAATTCCAGCCAGAAGCCTGGACAGATGGAAACTAGGACTGACTACTTCTTGCTTGTGATTCATGTCTTCATGCTTATTCAAAATAAAATGTTCAAAAAGATAATTTTGGTGAATGAAAAACATTTTTAGATAGGTGAAAATGAGATGATTTACCACAAACAGATATGACAGTAGATTTTTAAAAATGCATTTCTTGAAAATATGAGAAATCATTCTAGAAATAACAGTCTGAAGGGAAAGAATAAAAAGGCAAACATAGGGATACATTTAAAATTGTGTTAAGTAATAATAATGATAAAGTTCTTTTATGAGGTTAAAAATCACCATATACTGGAAAATAATTCATATAATTATTCAGAAATAGTATTTTACACATATAGATATTAACAAAAGAATCTACAGACAAATATTAGAAAAGTTAAGAGAATTTCATAAGGTGATTAGCTGTAAGTCAGTGTGTATAAGTCCATTACATCAAACAACAAGAAAATGTAATTTAAAGGAAAACACAATTTAAATAGTGTCTGAGAATATGCAGTATATGGGCATACACCACAGTAGATCTTTAAGACTTCTCTGGGGAAAACTATGAAATTTTATTAGGATATGATAAGAAAGACTTCAGTAATTACAGACTCATTCTATGTTGGTGAATATGGAGAATAAATATAATAATATCACTATCCCCAAACTGATCTATAGATTCAATGCAATTCCAAATAAAATCCTTCAGGACTTTGTTGTGGACTTTGACAAGTTGACTCTAAAATTTACCTAGAAGGCCTAAAATCATTCCATTTCTTGATAAAATTGAATAGCTTTTATTCAATGTCTATTGATGACAATTAGAAAAGCCAGATAAAAAGGAAATACATGTGTGCTTGCTGGCATCAGAGAATTTAGATAGCAAGTATTTGAGGGGCAAAATTCTGGGAAGGGAAAATTCATATCAAAGTCATCTTTATATTTTGCATATCTTTTTCTCCTCTAGCTTTGCCAATTCTTAAGCAGCAGTTGAGAAATTAGAAGGTGAGCAGGAATCAGTGACTAAAATTATGAGAAATTGGACAAGACTTTTGACCTTCTCTTAAAGCTTTATGAACAAAAATTATAGTTTCAGTTCCTCTAAGAAAGAGGCGATATAATAGATATCCCAAGCTTCCTTTTGGGATACTTGAATACAAGTAATATATGCATAAAATCTAATACTTTATATTGCAAAGCCTGGATGCCAGCTTTTGTAATCAGAATAATCTCAGACAAAAATGAGGAAAAATGTCCTTACGCTGTCTGCCAATAGCAAAATTAGAGCCTTCCAAGAGAAAGAAGACTCCATCCAGTGCATTAATTTTTTCATATGATTTTCATATCCAATGCCTAATATTCAAAACAAATTATCGGACATACCAGGACACAGGAGAAAATGACCAAAACCCAAGTAAAATGCAATAAAAATAAACTAAGAAGATATTCAATTATAGGAAGATACAAACAGATTTTTAATCTACAAAAAACTGAAGCAATTGGTGATTCCATATCTAAAGACACAATCACTGAAATTAAGAACTCAGTAAAAGGGTTTAATCCAGTTAAAATATAGTAATGTAGAAGATATGCAATCTGGAAGATAGATCAATAGAAAATAATCAGATGGAGGCATGAAGGAAAAAAAGATGAAAATACAGAAAAAAGAGCAAAAGACATGTGGAAGATGGAAATATTATTAACATTTGGAATCCAAGAGGGAGAAGGGAGGGAGAATGAGCCTGAAGAAATATTTTTAAGACAAAATGATCAGGAATTATTCATCATTGATGAAATATCATGCCACAGAATAAGTTGAAAGAAACTCACATAGGCTCATCATAATAAATCTGCTGAAAATCAAAGATAAAAAACATTCTTGAATGTAACCAGAAAAAAAGACACATTATTCAAAAGATGAACAGTGAGATTTACAGCAACAGAAATGATGGAAACCAGAATACAAATCAATGAAATATTTTAAAGTCTGAAAAAAAACCTCCCAAATTTGAACATGCATCTTTCAAAAATAATACAAAACAAAGATATTTGCATCCTTCAAAAACAATGCAAAACAAAGATATTTGCATGCTAACAATAATTGAGAAAATTTGTTACCAGCAATCCTACATTTAAAAAATCCAAGTTCAGTATCTTCCAAAAGCAGTAAAGATATACCCAACAGAAATACATGTATATATGCACTATATAACATATTTAATAATGTTCATGGCAGCATTATACACAATAGATCCAAATTGTAAACCACCCAAAAATCTAAGAAGATTAGAATAAACTATTATATTCCTCAATGACATATTATGTAGTCATAATTAAGGATAAACTGCTGCTACAAAACATATATAAATCTTACAAACAGAATTTTGAGGAATGAAGTCATACACAAGAATAAATATTTTATCATTCAATATTCATGGATTTAAAAATCAGATAAAGTATCTTCTAACAATCTATGTTGTTAGAAGTCAGGATGACTGTTGATTTTTTATTTTAGAACAGTGTGGAGACGGGAGCATAGTAGGGTGCAAAAGGGCTTACCCAATGCTAATTATGGTTTATTTCTTCACATAGGTGGTAGGTAGATGAATATATCTCCTTTGTGATATTTGTGGGCTGTACACTTATATTTTGTGCATTTTTGTGCATTTGTTATACTTCAATTAAAAAGTTTAATAAATGGAAATCAAAGAACATAATAAAAAGAAAAAATAGACGAACTTCAGCTTTTATGAAACTAGAATGTGAAAGAGATTAGTAATAATGAAGATGTACTTGCATCAATGAAAGAATCAGAAGAGAGCCCAGACTCAGATGCAGTAATGTGTTGAAACTTGCTATTTAATACAGAGGACTGCAGATTACTGGGTCAAGGAGGAGATATTCAATAAATGGAAAAGGGGCAATTATTTATTTCTTTGGGAAAATAGGAACTTGGATGTTAAATAACAACTTTCACAAAAATGCAGATAAAGATATAAATATAAAAAGATAAATATATGTATTTAAAGGAAATTGAGAAAATATTCTTTTACAATATTTCTTTAAAGAGAAGCTAATCACAAAAGAAAAGTCTTGTCAATTCAATTACATTATTATTAAGATATTTGTTTCTTCATAATACACCAAAAAGAAAGTGAAAATATCATCTAAAATATAGGAGAAGATATTTTTACACTATGTAACTAACAAAAAATGCTAAAGAATACCTACAAAACTAAAGAAAAAAACAAAGCACCTAATAGGAATATAGACAAAAAACATGACTGGGATAAAGAGGAAACACAAATAGTGAATTAATAACTAGTGAAGTTTTCTACCTCATTTGTTAAGATTGAAATGGAAATTAAGACTGTAATATGTACTATTTTCTGCCAATTTGAAGGGCAAAAAGTAAGAAATATGATAATTCCAATTGTTGAGAAAATTTTAAGACAAAAGCAATATATATTCAATGCCAATGATCAAATTGAAACAACACTTTGGAAAACAATTTGACACCATCTTGTTAACTAGAACAATAATATAAAATAAAACTTAGTGATGTCTCTTCCTTGTACATACACTTTGGAGAGATTCTTGCCCTGAGCACCAAGAAACATGAACGGGGGGTGTTCTTAGTCATTAAAGCTAATAACTGAAATAAACTGAAACACCATAAAGACAAATGAGAAGTGAATTTTGGTAAATTGCCCAGTGGAATATTATACAGCAGTGAAAACAGATGAACTACAATTAGAAAAAATAATAAGAATCTTAGAAACATATTATTGAAGAAAAAAGTCACAGAAAATATATAATATAGTGCCATTTATATAAAGCTTAAAAACACATACAAATAATACCTTGTTTAGGAGTCATATACAACATTACAAAAAGAAAATGATAATTATAAAATTCAAAAAAGCAAGAATCCCTGTGGGGAGCACAACGTGATGATACATTAGATAGACCCATGGATAATTGAAATGTTCTAGTATGAACTAGACCAAATTAAGGTAGTGTGGTATTGTATCACCTGGGATAAGTCACTTAGTCTCACTTTCTCGAGTAGTAAAAGTGTAATATAAATCTCATAGTTATCGAGAGAGTAAATAAGTTAATGCCTAATAATAAAATAATTAATATTCATCATTATCATAATGCCATCATCAGTTTTGTTCTGCTTTAATTCCATATTTATGACTATATGCTTAATATTTTCCTTTAAACTGAATCTTTTAAAAAGAAGTATATTTTATAAAAGGAAACTTTTTGTCATCCTTGTTTGGAAAACAAGGATGTATTGTCATAAATAGCAGACAACCAAACAAAAAATAAAAGAAAGCAGAGCAGTACTACTAAATCCTAGCTAGATACTGTGCCAGCTGAAGATTTTGAGCCTGAGGTCCTTTCTTTATTAAAAGAGGGAGAGATTATAAGGCATTCTGTTATAAAAAGCAGATTTATTTTTTGATGTGTTAAGAAAGCCCAAAATAAAAATGAAAAGGTTAAACATACCCTCTCTAGGATTCAATGTTATTTAATACCAAGACCTCAAGGAATCTAATCTCCTATAAGGACAATACTGTATGTCCCATTCTTCATGAAACAAGTGATGAATATAAAATTTTTAAACAGTATCTGCTAAATAGTAAGTGTTGTGTGATTGCCTTTTATTAGTTTTAGCATTGCTTTTTTCATTACTTTGGCTATTATTCAATGCATATAACTTATGTGATGCAAATCCAAGATTTTCCAGTTAAATAGAGAAAATTCATATAGATGGAGCCTGTCTCTAGAATAATTTTTATTTTAACAAATTCTCCAATTAGTTTCATATGCCACGTATAGTATTCCTTTTTCAAAGCAACTCTTGTAAAGTAAAACCAGCAACATTATTTGAAAGAATTTCACTGTCAGGAAATAGTTTGCAATCTATATTAATTATAGAGTTTGTAAAATTCATGGAAATACTAAGGTTTGAGGGCAACTTCAGTTGCCCTCAAACACATCAATGTATGCGCATGAACTTGTGGCTTTATCATTTTTTCCAACCTTGATTTTGCATTCAGTTCACATTTTTCCAAGTATCTTGCCTCATACACTATGTCTCTCAAACTTTTAAGGAAACTAAGTTCTACTCCTAAATCATATTTCCTCTTATTAGTTCATATTCAAATTTCAATATCTCTGCCTGCAGGTTCGTCAATAATGACTCTCTCAGAAGCCACTTAACTATTGCTTGTAAAGTCTCACATCTTCTCTAGCACACAATTTACCAAAACTCCTCTTAATGTTAACACAAAGAATTGAATCTTCCTTTGTACTTGTAATTAATTTCCTTCTCTTTGTTTCTTCCTTAGTTTGCTATATGCTGCCAATGCAAAGTATAAGAAATGGGTTGACTTTTAAAAGGGGAATTTTATTTGGGATAAAAGCTTATAATTTGGAAGCCATGAAATGTCTAAATCAAGGCATCATCAGAGATGCTTTCTCACCAAAGTCAGCTACTGGTAATTCTGGTGTCTGACCACATGGTGAAGATGGCCACCAATCTCTGCTGAGGTCTCTGCCTTCCCCACCAGCATCTAGTCTCCTGGAACTCAGCTGTGGGCAACCACACATAGGGCTTGTTGCTTTACAGGCCTCCTGTCTCACTCTCTTGGGGATTCTCTGCCTTTCTGCAGCTATGGACAAACCTGGAGTCCTTTCTCTCATATGGCTGCGTCAAATATGGCAGAGCTCCCGTTTCCTGTGTCTCTCTTTGTCTCCATTTATATGAGACCCAGCAAGAGGGCAGAGACTCAACCTGAGTCATGCTTTACTCCTGACATAGTCCAATCAAAAGAGTCTCACACCCATAAGAATGGATTAGTTTAAAAACATAAACTTTATCTTTTGGGGATTCATTAAAGAATTTCAAAATGTCACAGTTTCTATCATGGTTGTGTCTTGGTCAAAGATCTGTATCTATTGCCACAATATGCATTACAGGAAGCTTTGACTAATCTCTGCTTCTCTTACTTTTACCCCTCTGATGTAGTCCCTCTGTGGCATTCCAGTCTTTCAGACACCTTAAGTATTTCCTTGAAATACACTTAAACTCTATCTCTGAGAGTAAAAGGCAGCAAAAGAAAAATTGTCAAGTATCAAAACATAAGAATACTGAGGCAGAGCAGAGTTAGAAAATGTGTCATGAAGGAAGATGAGAGTGTACAGGAGATGAAGTCTCCTACTTTCACATATTTCCCTCAGGTGGCCTAGATTTAGAAAAGTATTCTTATATCTATCTTTGCTCTTTTAATATTTTGCCTTATTTTTATGGCATTGTTCAGTTTTACTATCTTCCGATAGACATGACTTTGGTTGTAGATATATTCCATATGAATGTGGAAAAAGAATTACACCATTAACATTACTCTTGTTATAGCACTAATACATTCTGTTTCAGTTGACCAGAGGTATACAAAATCAAGTTATTTAATGTTCAAATTTAAATGGTTCTGATACTTTTACAACATTCTGCTCTATGAAAAAAGGTGATTCCTCTGAAAGTCCTTCCTCTCCAACAAATCCAAAGGTTCCAGGGGTTCTTATTCTGTTTCCTGTCACTCTATAGGATGACAAAGAGCTCCATTCTTTGGCTATTTTTAGCAGACAGTCTCTTAAGGTAGCCCCTATGAGTCCCACGTCTGGGTATGCACATCCTTCTTTAATTCCCTCCCCTTGGGCATGGGCTTGACCATGCCCGTGTTCTATCCAACAGAATATAACAAAGGCAATGGTATGTACATGATTGCATGTATGAGAACATGTATTACATGCATAAGATGATAATTCCTGTGTTGCTAGGTAGTTCTTTCTCTCTTGACGGTTTTGAAAAAGAAAGCCAGAATGCTGAACCATGTGAGTTTAGAAATGGATACCTCTCCAATTAAGCCTCGGATTAGACTGCAGTCCTGGCAGACACCTTGATTTCTTCTTTTGAGACCCTAAAAAACTGCTAAGCTTTGTCCAGACTCTTTACCCAAAGTAACTTTGAGATAAGAAAGTGTGTTGTTTTAAGCCACTAAGTTTGTGATAATAGTGTTACACGGCAATAGACAACTAATAAACTAATGTTGATCTCATATCTATGCCATATTATTGTTATAAGCAGGACAACAGTCTTCCCAATTTCAGTTTGTTGAAAGGCTCACAGTGATATGGATGAGAACCAGAATTGACAGACAGCAAGGGTGCATTCTGGGGCTGACCTTTAGAAGAAAGAAATTATGGCTAAGACAACTTCATCTACTGCTGTTTCCAGGGAGACTGTCAAAACGAAGGGTGGAGGAATAATTCTGTCTCTCTTAGGGATGTGTAAAGCTATATTTGTGCCTTGGCCCTCAGTATTACTTTGATTTAGGACTTGCAGATGCATACACACATGAACGGATGCACACACAATACTTTCCCTCAAGATAGGACGAAATTTACAGAATAGTTGAATAAGAATTTGAATCTATACTGCTCACAGGCACTGTTCCTTTCCATTTACGTTGTTTTCAATTTCCTAAGCTCAGAGGAAGTAACTTCTCTCTTCTTTTCCCTAAGTTCACTTTTTGGCCTAAGCTGACTTTAACTTAGTACATACAATTAATTAAAAATTAAATTAAATTCCAGAATTTGAAATATATATAAACCTATCACACGGTCTATAAATACATTTTATTAAAAGATATTGCTCTATTTAACTCCAGTTCAACTTACTTATCATTTCCAAAAATTTTGGTAAACATAATGCTGATTTTGATTCTGATTTTCATTACATTTACAACTTTAAATAATTTTCCTCCACTTCTATTTCTTTTTCCATCAAATTTACAGGCTGTTTCTTGACTCTTTCTGTGTGTTTATATAAGAAAAATGAAGGCATATGTCCAACATATAATAGCCCAAAATTGGAAATAGTACAAATATCCAGAAACTGGTGAATAAACAAACAAGACTTGGTATATTCACACAATGGAATATTCTCATCAATAAATAGGAAAAACTTACTGATTCAAAGAAAAAATAATTAAATCATGAAATAATTTCACTGAGTGAAAGAGTGAAGCCAGACAAAAGAGTCCACACTCTAATTGCAGGTATAAAGATAACTAGAAAATAAAAACTAAGCTATAATTTACTGGCAGAAACAGTTTGGCAATTGCCTGGGAATGTGAGTGGGAGGAAGAGATGGCTTTCAATGGGATGTGAGAAAATTGGGGGAATAATGGAAATATTTGATGTCTTTATAGTGGAGATGGGTTCATGGGTGTATAAGTCTGTCAAAATGCATCAAATTGCACACTAAATAAGGGCAATCTATTGTATGTAAATTATACCTCAAAAAAGTTATAAAATGAAAAATACAGATGAAATGATTTATCCTTTTTCAAAATCCAACTATTCAATACCATGCTACATTACATTTCCTTTTTATTTCTATCATGGCATTCATTTATTTTTCCAGTTTCCTTGAATTTCTCAGGTTGAGGGAATTGACATTGTGTTTTCAAAAATCCCCTTCTCTTCATGATTATTTTTATTGTTTTTTATACTAGTCCATTTCAGCCATATGCAAATTTATTCTGGGTTGCATAAATGTATAAGAAAACAGATGTGTGGCTAAAGTTATCACTAGCCAGATATTTACATCTTTCATAAGCTTTCCATGCGTATACATTTGCAAAGAAATCCACATTTCCCAATTTATTGTTTCACTAAGTTTTTTATTTGTTTTGGTAAAGTAGGTTGATTCTTTGAAGCATTTATATCAATGTCCATCTTCTTTTGCTTCTTGCATTATTTAATGTAGGTCATCCTTTCCTTTGCATTCTGACATACTTTAGTTTTAACTAGACCAGTCCCATTAACATTTCTAATTGAAGTCTGATTCCTTCTTAAGCTTTTTCAACAGTGTCTGTATGGATTTGTTTTTTTTCAAAATAATGTAGCTTTTTCAGTATTTTCAGAGCTGGGAAAATGTTAACTCTGAGTTTCAGGTATGACACAGATATTTGAAGTTCTAAGGAGTTACCAGGTTACATGTTGTTGCAGTTTGGTATTATTTATGAATTCTAAAAAGAGATATTGAATTATGTTTGTAAATTGGTCTTTTCCTCTGGGTACATTACATTGTATTGGATTCAGAAGTTTCACTCTTACTTGATTAAATGATGATTAAGGCTTTGATTGGTCCGCATCACTAGGATATTGAGTCCTCACCCTATTGGTGGGTGGGAACTCACAGAGAAAATGACAAGCAGAGGAGTTGGTTGGAGTTTTTAATGCTGGAGCCCCAGGAAGTAAATACACAGAGAAGCAGATATGTTAAGGAAAGAGAAAAGGATCCATTGGACACGGCAGAGGCCCCAAGAAGACAGATGAGCCATTTGCCTGATAGTTTACAGCTGGCCTTGTGGAGAGAGCAGAGCAGCTGAGCCCGGAGAGAAACAAGACCCAAGAGAGAGATGAAATTTATCCAAGCCAACAGATGATATAGGCAAAAGCTGGGGCCATGGACCCTTGAGAAGAAGAGGAAACCTGAACCCTTGCAGACGTCGGCAGCCATCTTGCTCCAACAAATGGCAAAAGCTTTTGGTGAAGGAAGCAACTTATGTTTTATGGCCTTGTGAATGTAAGCTTCTACGCCAAATAAATAACCCTTACAAAAACCAACAAAATTCTGGTGTTTTGCATCAACACCTATTTGGCTGACTAATACAGAATTTGGTACCAGAAGTGGGGTCATGCTTTTGCAATAACTAAAATACTGGAACAGTTTTATAAATGGGTAAGAGGTAATGTTTGGAGGAATTGATTTGCTTGGTAGATAAGACCTAAAGTGCTTTGAAGAGGCTGACTGATAGGAATATGTATGCTAAAGAGACTTTTTATAATGCCTTAGAAGTAAATGATGGAACTATTATTGGAAGCTGGAGGAAAGGAGATCTGTGTTTTAAGGTTGCAGAGAATGTAGCAAGATTAATTCCTGGTGTTTTATGGAAGGCAGAATTTGAAAACGGTGAGCCTGGGCATTTAACTGAAGAACTTTCCAAAGTAAACTCGGAGAATGGGGCTCGGATTCTCCTGGCAGCTTATAACAAAATACTAGATGAGCGAGATAAGCTGAGGACTGAATTGTTGGGCACAAAGAAACCAGAAACTGATTCCAAAAATTCCAAGCCTCTGGCAATCAAGGCCCAGAAGATAATGTCTCATTTGAAGACTAAACTACACTTTGAACTTGTAAATAAGGATTGAAGAGGCAGTTATCTAGGAAAAACTTGTGGAAAGTCTTACTATCTGATGGCTTGGATGCCTGCTTCTTGCATGCTTAAACAACAAACTTTTTGAGAGAGCTGTATGAATAAAACCACTGTCAGCTTGTACTAAAAGGGACATGGAAGGGAAAGATTGAAGGGGAAACAACTTCAAGAAGAAATCCATGGAAACTGAGATCTGGAATTAAGACATCTCTTTTGGCCAAGAGAGGAACCCCACCCAAGTGTACAGAGGGTGAGTTTTGCCCAGGCAGTGGAAGAGGGTGGATGTTCCCACCTGATGTTCAGGGAGAGTTTTTCCACCACAGGGTACAGAGAGGGTGTAGCACATTCCTAAGGGATTAGGAATGTTGAGGTGGATTCCCATAGGTCTGAGAGGGGCGGGCCTGTTCCCCATCGATTAAGGAAGGCCACATAGCCAACTCATTGCTCTGAGAGGGTTGGGCTTGTATGCCAAAGGTTAGGAAGGATGTTGTCTTCACTTCACTGTACTAAGGGGGTTAAGGCTCTAACTTAAAGATTGGATAAATTGAGGCCATCACCCCAAACCTCTTGGAGGGTAAGTTCTGGAGCTTGGTCACCACCCAGATGCCTGATGAGGGTGGAACCAAGAAAATGGCCATCAGGCAAACTGTAGAAAGGGTGGGTCCCAATGTGGCCCCAGAGAGAAGAAACCATCATTTTAGGAATGAATCTTGGGCTTTTACATCTAATGAAGTATGCCCTGTAGGTTTAGGGAGATGTAGGGGAGCCATGAGTCATGTTTCCCTCCCAATTTCTCCTTATTGTAATGCAAGTGTTTATCCTTTATCTGTCTATTTGTATATTGAAAGTAGATAAATGGTTTTGCAAGTTTCAGAGTTCTATAGCCAAACTGGACTTTACCCCAAGACAAGCAGCATTTCTTTAAACTGATTGTGTTATGATTTTGTACTTGCATTGTTACTGATTTAAGGTTTTTTAAATATTGTAATGTCTTTTTGGTGTTCAGAGGGTGGAGTGTAGCAGTTTGGTATTATTTATGAATTCCAGAAATAGATATTGGATTATTTTTATAAATTGGTCTGTTCCTCTGGGCACGTTAGATTGTATTGAATTCAGAGATTTTACTCCTACTTGATTAAATTATGATCAAGGCTTTGATTGGGCAACATCAGTAGTAGAGTTCCGTTATTTTGCATCAACACCCCTTTGGCTAACTAATGCACATGTAAAGAGTGAAGTATTTTAAAATTTAAAAATAATAATTGAAGTTGAGAAATAAATGCTGTTCCAAGAGCTTACAATCTAAGGTCTAATTCCTTTATGAGATTTTTCTAAATGTAGCTATTTTCAGAAATAAAACTTTTTACAATTAACTTATATTGGAGTTATTAACCATAGATGATAGTAGAAGTTTTTCCTGTTTCTCTTCTACATTTTTGTAAGGGTTATGTTAATTAACAGGTCTTTGTAAAATATTTTTCTTTTTTTCTTTTTTTGTTTAAATTCTTTTTTTGTGTGAAGATTAAGCTTTGCTCTGTAGCCGATCATATGTACTTTTAGAAAAGCTTCAGAGTAAAATAAAGTAATAGATAAAGAAATTTGGTTGCTTCTATGGCATATAACATCTTTAAAATAACTAAAGCCAAGACTAGCAACATTATATTGTTGTCTAAGATTATGCAGATCAATATCAGGACATAACATGGACAGTGAAAACATTATCAAATCTCTAGAAATTTTATACAATCTTTAAATATTACATGAACATTTTAACCATACAAATGTAATTAACAGGTTAGAAAATTCTTTTTAATATTTATAACATTTTCTAGATACTTTCCATGCAATTTATAACATATCAAATGAACTTAACTATTTTTAGCACTTCGCTTTATACAGGATGAAAGAACAAATCTTTTGCAATAGTTTGGAAGTAAAAGATAGTCTTTAGGGTTTGACTTTGAGAAAGCAAAATGTTTTTAGGTTTGAACCTTATGCTATTTTGCTTTTGATAAGACTTGTTTTTCTTAACCACTAAATACATGATAAAGTTAATATAAAGTATAAGAAGCTATTCTGGTAAAACAAATACTTTTTTCTTTTTTACACTGATTTTCAGGAGAAAAACTCCTTATAACTTTTTACTAAAAACAGACCAATAATCAAAAAAAAAAAAATTCAAAAACAAAAAAACTCTGTCCCTTTAATACAGAGAAAACCAAATTTTATTTTTGCATCAGTATAGTTTTTGATACCAAGGCTTATAAAACTTTATAGATAGACCCATCAAGTCTTACCTAATTTTGACCATTATTTCCTTTTCCTTGAAACTTCTGCACTTTCTATATTCATTCAGATTTTGTCCCTTTTTTCCCTCATTCTTAACAACTAGTCATTTTATCTTAGGACAAAATTACTTTCTTTATCCTTAATAAAAAAAAAATATACATCCATTATATCTTACATACTTAAGTTGCCAAAATGATTTTGGAAACTGTCTCCAGCATCCTACAACTTTCAGTTATCATCAGAATCAAACTTGACAGAATGACTCAAATTGGTTAAATGCAAACCTAATTTTTTTCCTTCAGTTTACTATTTTATCAGTATTTCAGTGAGATATATTATGAAAACATTTACAAGGTCGCATTCCTGAAACAGCTTTCAGGAAGCAAGTTGGGAGGTGACTGGTTGCTATTAGGGCTAAACCATTATTTAATTAAAGGCGTAAGAAAGCAGCCAGTGGTTTTCTTTTCTTTTTATTTATTTTTTTCTTTTTAATAGAGTTGTCTGTTCAAAAGTTACCAAACTTTAACAGCACTAATTTTATTAATGTGGCTATCCAGGTTTAATCAGAATTACATGGAAACAGAATAGAGAACATTTATGCTGTGATCCTCGGCTTGAAGTGTTTTTTTTACTAATAATCCTTGCTTTTTCTAAATAATATAGTGAAACTATAAAATGAAACTATGAAAGCAAGTTTTGCATAAGCAGATTTGACTAAATACTTCCAACACTTTAGTCAATATACTTTTGAAACAGTAATATGCAATCTTTTAGGGATTGCTATTTTCAGGAAGGTTTAGGGTGTTTCTTTTCCAATGACCAGCTTGTTTACAGTAATTACAGGTACTAGTGTCCTGAACCCTGGTGCCTAGAGGGTTTATTGGGGCTTATTTATCTACAGTTTTAGTTTGAAAGGATTTCTTTTCTCTCAGTTCTTTATCATTCCAAATAATTTTGCCTGTTTAGATTTCTGCATGACTTTCACTAGCAATCCTGTAAATTAATTGCAAAAAGTTTGAGTATTCAGATTCATAAATCTGAATGATAAGATTTAATTCTTTGCAATACCCACTGAGCCTTCAGTAGGATTTGAGAAATCTTACCATTATAGAAGGGGAGTTCTTTTGTCTTTTGTTTTCAAAGTTTTAATCTGATGTATCTTTAAGTGGATTTCTTTGAGTTGGTCTTATGTGGGGCTTACTCACATAAATTTTGCCAAATTTGGGAAGTTTTCAACAATCATTTCTTTGAATAATTTTCCGGCCTTGCCTTTCTCTTCTTCTGGGACCACAGAGACATGAATGTTAGAACTTTTGTTATAATTTCCCAAGTGCCTGA
>JAQZBX010061576.1:0-17075 GCA_029593785.1 Cabassous unicinctus
AATGGACACAGCAGCACAAGCAGCAAGGGGGGGATAAATAAAATAAAATAAATAAATCTTTGAAAAAAAAAAAAGACTGTTTTAAGCTTGTCAGGCAGCTTCACAAGGGTGGTGAGGTTTCACCAAGAAGCCC
The DNA here is from genome assembly GCA_029593785.1 of Cabassous unicinctus. Taxonomy (NCBI): domain Eukaryota; kingdom Metazoa; phylum Chordata; class Mammalia; order Cingulata; family Chlamyphoridae; genus Cabassous; species Cabassous unicinctus. The sequence goes on from JAQZBX010061576.1 coordinate 134, forward strand.
AGCAGAAAGACTGATCTGGAAGGTGAAGGTCCTGTTGAGGGGTGAGATGGCCAGCAGAAGCCAGGCTTCTGCTGCCGACCTCAAGTGAGCTCAGCCCAGGGCGGGCAGCCACACACTTACTCTGCTGGCAGAGGGATGGGCTCAGCCATAACTCTAGACTCTAGTTCTGCAATCAGCCTCAGCTTCCAATTCCGACGCTGGACCTTCAGAAACAGAGCATCAGCAGACTTCTGAGCAGATGGCAGCTGGGTCAAGGGCTCAGAACCCCCCGATGTAGACACCACTCTTTACCTGCCACGTTCCCAGGCCAAAGGCTGTCACAGGGATGAGGAGCAGGAGCCACTGGAGAAAGGAGTCATCCTCTGCTTTTGTTGTAGGTACTTCTGCTGCAGAACTGCCACACCGGCTTGGCCTCCAGGCCACCCCTAGTGGATGCAAGGGAGTGTCGGGTAAGGTGCCACACTAATGCAAAAATGTTAAAAATGTATGTATCTGCATGATCTTTCTATAAACCTACAACCTCTCTATTGGGGAAAAAAAAAAACCTCCACAAAACTCCAGGTAAAATTTTATTCCCCACCCTGAGACATGCATAGAGTTACCTATGTAAGGCCCAGCCCCTACCTGCATTTAAAAGCATATGCCTGGGAAGCGGGTGTGGCTCAGTGGATAGAGGCCCCGTTTACCATATGGGAGGCCCGGGTTCGCGTCCCGAGGCCTCCTTGTGAGGGCAGGCCGGCTCACAGCAAGGGGGAGATAAGCAGACACAGAGAAGACACGTAGCGAATGGACACAGCAGCACAAGCAGCAAGGGGGGGATAAATAAAATAAAATAAATAAATCTTTAAAAAAAAAAAAAAAAAAGCATATGCCTTTGTGACTTTTCAAAAAGAGTGTTGGACATTGTTGGGTTGACAACACTGGCATGGGGTCAGCAGCCCCAGAACAAATAGAACTGGAGCAGCCAATTTCCCAAGACTTCTTCACCCGTGTTGTATGCGAATGTGGAAGAGGAGTGAATAGACCAAAACCTGCAGGCAGGAGCCAGCCAGCAGCCCTGAGTCCAGCCCAGCTCCTAAACCAGTGCCTGGCATGTGATGCACCCTCAGTGGACATTTGTTGACTGAATAAATGAGATCCAGGACTTAGTTCTGGGTCTGCCAAAGACCCCCTGACCCTGGGTAAATTGCATAACCACCTCAGGCCTTTTTACTCAAGAATGTGCCAAGACGTATTCTATTGCACCAAGAAGCAATGGACATTTGCTCACTGAAAATACATTTCATGAGCATCTATGTACCAGATGCCCCTTACTATTGTACTATTAAGAGAAAGAAAGACCAGCCAAATAAGAAAAAAAAAAAAGACCAGCCATAAACTCAGGATTGTGGTTTACAAAGCTCTTAATGGTGTCTCTTTTTCATTGCTCATCATAAATTTAAAGATAGAACAACGCACACAGAAGGCACATCTGAGCTCTCAGCGGACAAGTCCCAGGAGCCAAAAGCATTAAGACCTCGCAGATGACAGAAAGGCAGGCCTGGAGCAGGCTGGCAAAGCACCCTCTATTTGTGCAGGACACTGCTTGGAGCAAAGTGCCCTTTGGTGTCGAGTGAGAAGCAGCAGGGAAACTGCAATGATTCCATCTGCTTCAGTTTTGAAGCTCTGAAACCGGGTTCCAATCCTAGGTGGGCCTCTCCTTAGCCAAAGCCTCATGGTAAAGCGGGAATGACAGCAGGAGCTTCCCTTGATCGCTGTGAGACAAAGCACTCGCCACAGCGCCCGCACCCAATCGAGGCTCAATAGGAGGCATTTAACCGAGAACGTTATTTCATGACGAGACCCTTCCTCACGGAGCGGATTCAGACTTTAATTCCCAGACAAGCCTTCTAAGTGGCGGGCAGAAAGTCGGGTGGCTCTGCCCGGGTCCCAGATCACGCTCGTGTGCCGAGTCCTCACCTGGGCGCGCGGGGCCCGGCAGGAGGCTTCTGACCGCGCCGGCCGGGGCCTGCGGAGACAGGGATGCGCGGGCTGGCCTCCCCGCGCCCCGCGCCCCGCGCGCCCCCGCCCGCGCCCGCCTCGCCCCGCGCGCCCCCGGCCCGCTCTCCGCCCGCGCCCCCGCGCCGCCCCACGCACCGGCCCCGCGCACGCCGCACGCAGCAGCAGCCGCAGCTCCGCCGTCCGCAGCCCGAGCGAGCGCATCGCCGCCGTCATCGTACCCGGCGGCCCGCGGGCACTTCCGGGGCAGGGGGCGTCTGCTTCCGGGGCGGGGGCTGTCTGCTTCCGGGCCGCCGCCCCGCCCCAGCGCACGTGGCTGCCGCGCCGCCAGCTCCGCGCTCGCAGCCATGGGCGAGGCGCTCGCAGCCATGGGCGAGCCCCCCGCCGCCGTGCGGGCCTTCCTGCGCCAGCACCCGGCGCTGCGCCTCCTGCCCGGCGCCTCCAAGGTCCGCGGCGGGGCCGGCGGGGGCGGCGGGGAGCGGCGGGAGCGCGCGGCCCCTGACACCCCGGCCCGTCCGCAGGTGAGGTGTTCCCTGACGGGCCACGAGCTGCCCTGCCGCCTGCCCGAACTCCAGGTCTACACCCGCGGCAAGAAGTACCGGCGGCTGGTCCGCGCCTGCCCGGCCTTCGACTACGCCGAGCTGGAGCCGCACATCGTGCCCAGCGCCAAGAACCCGTACGTGGCGCCGCCGCGGCGAGGGCGGGGGGCCGCGCGCAGCCCCGCTGCCGGGCACCCCGGCAGGCAGCCCCGCTGCAAGGGAGGTGCCCGTGGCGCCCCTTCCCGACGGGGACTGTGAGCGGTCTGGCAGGCGCCAAGTGCTAGGCCGATCCCAGGAGAGCCGGCTCTGCACGGCGCCTTTCCCTGAGCGCCAGGGGCAGGGTCTCAGGTCCAGGTGGGAGTCTTGGTGCTGAGGCCCCTCTTCCCTGGGAGCTTGTTTCCTTTGCTGTCGCCGCGAGGCTGTCCTCTGTGGCCTGCTTGCTTGGAGAGGAGCAGGCTTGTGCTTTGCTCCAGGTGCTGAAATGTGCCGTCTCCCCAAGAGGGGGGGGTCTTTGGTTTAGCTGAAAGCTATGGTGACAGTTTGAGTCCCAGACCAAGCGGGTGATGAGTGCTCCCGTGTGTTGAGCACTCTGCAGCCCTCTTACTAAGTCTTGAACACGTGTTTTTTCGTTCTAGAACATTCCAGCCCGTTTGGTCTGCCTATTTTACAGGTAGACACTAAGAGGCCCCTGTCAGCCTAAGTCTGTGATTTCATCTCTGCTGTCTGGTGGAATGGCTGGGGAGCTCTTCCAAAGCCCGGTGCCCAGGCCGCACTGCAGACATTCCCATCAGGTCCCATCAGACTGGGGTGGAGAGCCAGGGCCCGGTGCTTTACTGGAGCTGTCCCTGTCCCCGCCCTCAGGCTCCAGCTGTTCTGCAAGCTCACGCTGAGGCACATCAACAAGCCCCCGGAGCACGTGCTGCGGCACACCCAGGGCCGGCGGTACCAGCGGGCTCTGCGCAGATGTGAGTAGCCTGGGGGGGTGGTGAGGAGCCCTCTATCAGCCTGCTTTGTGCTACAGGTGTTTGGGCAACAAGAGAGTGCCCCTCAAAGGCAGAAGTGGTATTTCGGGCACTCTTCCACGATACTTAGCAGGTGCCTCGGGACCCTACTGGTGGACAGTGGGGACCGGTCCTAGCATAGCAGGCAGGTGGACAGTGGTCCCTGTCCTTGGAGAGCTTAGTTTAGTGATGCACAGCTGCACTGCAGGAAGTGGGCTCAGAAGTCTCATTGCAGGTTGCAGAAAGTGTTGCAAAGGAGGCAGTACCAGGCGGGTGCCAGGGGCTTACCTTGGACAGGGTGGGAAGGGCTCTCTGGGGTTTCTCTTGTGGTTGAAGCTTGAGGAATGTGAGGGCTGGGGCCATGGTGCTCCAGGCCAAGGAAAAGGGTGTGCGCAGTCTGAGGTGGAAGAGAGCTTGGCTGTGCGAGACTCAAAGGGTGACCGTTGTGGCAGCACACAAGGGGGGTATGCTGCGGGGGGTGGGGGTACTAGGTCGCAGGGGGCCTCGGAGGCCATGGCCAGGAGCACGCGTGGGGGGAGTGGGGTCTGCTCCGTGCCTTCGCGGCACTTGAGAAGCAAGGTAGGGAGTGTTGGTGATGGAGGCAGCAGTGTGGAGCCTGGGGGCGGCAAGAGTCCTCCGCTTGTTCAGTTTGAGGCCTGAGATCCTGGGGAGGGCCCCCTGCAGAGGAGAAGGGGCTGGTGTGGAGGGTGGAATGGGTGGAAGTGGTGCTTCGGGGTATGAGGAGTCTCTAGGAGGAAGTGGGCGGTTCTGTCCCTTCAACGTTGGTGAAGGGCAGGTGAGGACAGGTTTGACCACGTGGCAGTCCCTGGCAACCTTGGCAAGGGCAGTTGCGGTGGCTGGGGGGACGAGCCCCTTCAGGTGGGGTCGTGCGTGGTCCCTGCCGTGCCCTCAGCACTTTGGGTGGCGAAAGTGGAGGCTGCACAGAGCACCTTCGTACAGGTCTGGCCTAAAGGGCAGCAGAGGGGCTTTGTAAGCAGGAGGCAGGTGCAGGCAGAGGGGCCTGGGGCGAGTGCGGGGCACCGGGGAGGGCAGCTGCCTTGTCCTCACGGGAGGGAGGGAGATGACACAGGTGCAGGCAGGTCTGATGATGGGGGACGAGGAAGGAACGGGGGGCGAGGCCTCTTTAGGACGGTATTCTACAGCTGATGACCTGCCCAGGGCGCCGTGAGGACAGCCCCAGGTCCACATGGGGCTTCCGGTGGTGCCGGCCCGGCCACCTTGCAGCGATGAGTGGGGACTGCGGTGGGGTGGGGCGCAGGCCCCTGGAGGCGGGGCCAAAGCAGGCAAGGATGGCAGAGGCCAGGGCCCAGCAGGGCTGGTCCGTGAGGGGTGACAGCAGGAGCGGGGGACGGTGCCCAGGCCGCCCGAGGGTTCTCTCTACCAGCCCCTGCACACTGTCCCCCTCCCCACACCAGGGGCTCAATGAGGCATCAGTGGGGGTTCTGCGAGGGCCGCCTGTAAGCGCCCTACCTGACTGCGGATGCCACAAGCCCTGCCAGGTTAGAGGATCGCGCTCAGGGGCAGTCTTTCTGGGCACGACTCGTGCCTGCACCTGCTCGTTGCTCCCAGCCGCTGGCTCCTGGCTAGATGGGGGAAGGAATGGCGCAGCTGTGTGGACTACGCCGTCTTCCTGCCTCTCAGCCACAGCCCCCCTTCTGCTGCCCTGAACCTTCCCTGGCGGGTGGGGGCCCAGAGGGCTGTCTGAGGAGCCACCCGGGCACCAGGCAGCGTGTGCTTGCCTCCCAGATGAAGAGTGTCAGAAGCAGGGCGTGGAGTTCACCCCTGCCTGCCTGCTGCACAAGAGGAGGAGGAGGGACGGCCAGACGGCCAGTGACGGGCCGCCTGGCAGCGGAGCAGACTTCTGGGAGCCCGCGTTCAGTGACGAGGAAGGGGCCCAGAGTGATGACAGCATGACAGACCTGTACCCACGTAAGCAGGAAGGCCCTCGCCACCTGGCCGAGCCGCTTGCTCGCTCTGCCCCCTGGGCCCTGATTGCGGCTGTCCCTCGCAGAGCTGGTGAACGGAATCTAAACGAGCTTCCGCTGGCCCCTCTGCTCCTTCTAGCTGAGCTGTTCACCCAGAAGGCCCCAGGCAAGGCAGAAAACGGGGACCACACCGATGCCATTTTGACGGAGAGTGGGGACGACAAGGCGAGGCCCGTGGGGGACAACAGCAGTGGGCTCAGAGGGGAGACGGGTGCAGACCTGGCGCAGGACCGGAAGCGCAGGAAGGTGGGCCTCTGTGCCGGCCGCCAGCCTGGTGGCTTCCTCTAGCAGCTGCTTTCAAGTTCCTTTAAAAAAACAGAACCCTGGCAAGTAGAACCCCAGAGTCACAGCACGTGAAATGAAACCTGAGCCAAGGCTGCTGGGCTTGAGCAAAAGCTGCCCCCTTGCTCTGTGCTTGCCCGGAAGCAGCTGCAAGGAGCCCTTGCTGCCCGCCTGAAAGCAAACCTGCTTAGGGGGAGTGCCCTGGCGGCAGGTGACCCGAGGGGAAGGTTCCGAGTTACCAGAGGCCGCCCTTGACCTTCGCAGTCGAGGCAGGAATGAAGGTTCTTGGCTCCAAGGGTAGAGAAACAGGATTGGGCGAGAACAGGTCTCGCTGCCTGCAAAGCCCTGGAGGGCCACGTGCTGCCCTTTAACGTGTCCATGGAGCCGCCCTGGCCCGGCAGCTCCAAGGGAAGCCATGGGCAGTACAGCTGGCCCCCGAGTTTCCCGCTAAGCCCTCTGTGGGGGTGGGGGGTGGGGGAGCCCTGCTTTCACAGAGCCTCTGCATCTCAGGCTCAGAAAGGTTCTAACAAATGGAATTTTCTGTTTATGCCACAGAAGCAGTTGGGTTCATTGAAGAAGTTCAGAAATCATCACAAACCCAAGAGCTTTAGCTCTTTGAAACAGTTGGGTTAATAAAAGATTGCTGGAGAAAACACGTCTTGAAAACCCTGAGAGACCCTGCCCCTCCTGCCCCCCACAACGCACAGAGAACCTGGCTCCCTGCAGCCTGCAGTGGCGGTTCAGGCCGGGGAATACCAGAGGCCCACACTGCGTACAACAAATGCTGTTATTTATTTTGAGGTTTCCAAAAATCAAAATGTTTTCAAACACAACTAGGATATAAAATACAGCATAAAATGAAATTTATACCTATTTCCCACATAAGTTTTCAGAAACTTTTGTTGAAGCCAATTGGTAGAGCGTCCTTTTTCTCTTCTCCCAGCAAAGGCGTCTTTAACCCTTCACGCCTCGCCCTCTTTGGGCTGGGGAGACAGAGACAACCCTCCACCCCCACCCCAGCCAAGGAGGACCTGTGCCCTGGCCAGAAGTGGCCACAGAGAAACTGACGTGGCCAAGAGCGTCATTCCCTGGGGCTGTAGTACTGTGTTGGGGGGGGGGCGGGCAGGGGGAGGGTGTGGATAGGGTGGAGCCATTAGTCACCCTCCAGGCAGCAAGCATCCTAGTGACCAGGGAGGAATGAACCATCTGTCCTTCCCCCACTGTCTAACCTAGAGGTACTCGGAGAGGAGGCAGCCGGCTGGGCCCTGGGAGGGGACGGCTGGGAAGGACCTTCAAGGGAGGTTCCGAGTTTGGAGTGAGCTGCTGCCTTCCCTCCCAGGGTTGTGGGCCCCAGGCGCAGGCAGCCTGCTCCCTGAAGGCTCTGAGATCTACCGCCTTCGTGGGGTTCACTACAACGCAGCCAAGCAGAGGAGAACAAGCGATGACACCCCCAAGAAGAGAAACACAGTATAAGGCAATGTTAGAAAACTTTAAATACAGGATTGAGATCAAACCAGTAAGGCATCACAAATTGTAGAAAGGAATTTGGGCTGCATTCAGCATAGCAAAAAGACTCTGAGCAAGCAGCAGCCTCTTGGAACTGGCAAGTCATGGCTGCCTAACAGTTTAGACCTGCATCCTGGGGAAACTCCCTCAAGCCAAAGAAAAGACTGGGTGGGATGTTGCCAAGTCAGGTCAGAACTCTGCCTGTGGTTTTTAGACCTTGCTCTGAGAAGGTCAAGTGTGAGGTAACTGATTTGCGAGCCCCTGGGTCTTGAGTCTGCCTCGCGGCTCTGCCCCCCGAGGGGGGTCTGCTGAGGTTCGCTCGCCCATGGGACTGCTGCCGGCCGCCTCGGTGTGCAGCTTCCTCACCACTGTCCTGCCGGTCAGGCTCAGGGCCACCAGTCAAGGACTCGGAAGCCCTCAACGCCTGCCTTGAGCCATGAACGCTCCTCTTCACGGAACTCTCAACGACTAAGGGGTGTTACCCAAAGAGAAACTTGATGCCCAGCCAAGCTGATGTTCTGATCAGTCTTCTGCTGTAAGCAGCAGCTTCAGCTGCCCCTTTAATACTGCCTCATTTCTTTGGATTTCTCTGGAACTCTTTCTTCCTATTCCTATCAAGTATTATAATGCCGGGGCAGACACACATTGAAGCCCTGGGTGGGATTTTAAACCAGGGAGCTTGACAGTGTGATATTTGGCCAGGCCATTCCAAATCAGTAATTTTAGCTGTAAGTGTAAACTTAAAAAATAATAAGAGGGAGACCACTTTGAATGATACGCAAATGTATCTGCTCACAGTACAGCTTTAAGGCTCCCCCCCCCCCCCAAAAAAAAAAAAAGACAAAAATGGGACTGAGAGGCCATGACCAAATAAGCTGCTGGCTCCAGGAAGCCTTGGCCTGGTGGGGCCCTAACCGGCCGGCTGGCCAGCACTTTCAGGTGCTCTGCAAATAAAGTTCTCAAACATCTGTGCCTTTACCAAGGGAGGGGAAAGGAAGAGGATACATAAATGCTGGCAGTTTTGTCAAATCCACCCCAAACCAGTCCTTGATGGTCATGGGTCTTAGCCAGGCTCGGCGGGACCTGTTACCACTCTTTCTTCTTCTCGTCCATGGAGACGCCCCCAGGACCCAGAGCCACCACCAGAAGCAAGCCTCCGATCACGGACATGGTCTGGAAGAAGTCGTACTTCAGGAAATCGTGCATGGGCTTGTAGACTGGAATGGTCCAGAAGGCATTGAAGTACACGTTGATGGCAAACAGCCAGACGACGAGAGTCAACGCAGCCAGCTTGGTCTTAAAGCCAATGGCCACTAAGATCATCAGAGCTGTGCCCACAATGTTCTGGAGGATCTGCATCGGTCAGAAGAAAGAAAGTCAGAACGACTGGGGAAAGCAGCGGTGCCTCGGCTTTATAGATGGAAACGCTCCACCTGTTCTGTCATCGACATCTGTACCAGGTTTGTCTGCTGTGAGGCAGCGGTTGAAGAATGAAAGTAATAACTGGAAGGTATAGGTGGAGAAATAAAAGCAGGGCAGGAGCAGGGAAGCAATTGATAAAGCAGTGTTGGCTTTGAAGCACGGAGTTTGGGAAAAATGAAAATCTCCAAATGCTGGGCTGTGATGAACCAAGATCAAGTAAGTTTCTGCCTGGTGGGAGCTGTAACTCCCAGTCATCCAAGCTAGAGACAACCTCTCTCTCCTTCCCCACAGCTGATCAGGAACCCTCCAGGGCAGGCCTCCCTGGCCAGGGCCTCTCATACTCCCGCCGGCCTCCCCTAGCTAGGTGTTGATATCCAAGCACCTGGCATGCGTGAAGTATGCGATTCAGGTTCTGATGAACAAAGGAAAGAAAAAGGAATCTGCAAAGCGTTCTGGGTTGGCAGCCTTGAGGACAAGTACACTGGACTCCACCTTCAAGCAAATTCAGGTTGATTCCTGGCTTAATCCCTTGGAAAGGCAGCTTCTTTGGCACACAAGGGCTTGGCAGCGTCTTGGTTTTTTTAAAATAGGATCAGAAGGTATACTATTTCCCCTGCATGGTGCACAACCAAGGAAAACGGCAGGGGCTGGAAGGGGCACTGCCCTTCATTTCAGCAAGAAGGAAGCAGGAAGTAGGTGTACTCACCGAGAAGAAGCTGGCGTCGAAGTGGAGGAGGGTCATGAACATGAGCACGAGCAGAAGCCGGCCTCCGAGCTGCATGTACTGCTTGGGGGAGCTCTCGCGCATGGTGGGCACGCCCGCGAACATGCTTTTTCCCTCAGACCGGGACTCGGCCAGGAGCAGCAACAGGCCTCCTCCTAGGGCCAGGTTCCTGGGAACGGAGGTGGTCAGTGTGTCTGCCCAGTCGGCTTGAAGGGGTCCTGGCACCAGCACGGGACGGGGCTCGCTCCTCGCTCCCCTCTCCCCAGACCAGACCGTGTGCCCAGCAGGGCCTGGGCAGGTACACGGCCACGAGGCCAATGGCACACTTCGAGTCAAACGTGCTACTGATACAAGTGTGCTTCTATGACTAAGAGAGACAGGTAACTTGACACACCCTGGCTTCAACGCTTACGTAGCTGGGCCACCATGAGCACGCCTGTCTGTCTACCCCGCCCTTAGTCAAGTGAGGTTGGGGCGGATGTGTGCCTTCTCGCCAGCGCGCTCAGGGCTCTGGATTGGGGCGGGGGCCTTGCCGGGGCCTTGCCAGGGCCTACTACAGAATCTTTTTCTAAGAGGCACAGTTTGAGCCCAAACAAGTTTTACTCCGAGCATTTGTTTCCGAGTTTAGAGATAGGAGAACAGTTCTCTAAACTCACCAATCAGAGTGTACATACCTCATCAAAAACTTTAAGTCCCATAGAATGCTGTAGGCAATTGTCTGAGAGGAAAGAAGAAAATAGAAATATGTAAGTCTTAGTATTTTCAAACGAATTTCTTTTTCTATAGAATTAGCAGCATTAGGCAGTTTTTCCAATATGAAGTGCAAATATAAAAATACATGAAACCAGCTCCAAGTTCAAAAGTTTGGTTTAGTATTTCCCCAAAAGGGTGGTGTGGGAACCCCAGATCTGCTCAACCACCACCTGGGTGGTTCTGAAACCACCATTCTGGATTAAAATATTCTACTTAAATACTTCACCCGAGTAACCAGTGCTCCTGTGAGATAACCAGATAGCATCCTGGCTGAAAACCACCCTTATGGCTTATCTTCTTTTCAAAGGAGACTGAAGACGTAGCCGAGGACAGGGTGACACCTGCCTGGCACCCCAGGGCATGCTGCCCCCTCAAGGTGGCAGTCCCAGTGGCCCAGCTGGGCTGTCGACACTCCTGAGCTTGCACCGAGGGAAACCTAGTGAGTAACCCTGGAAAGAAGAGGGGTCCTGGCAGCCGGAGACAGACTGGAGGGGACAGCACCTTCTGCCGCTCGACTGCTGCCAGGGCATGGCAGGGAAGTCGGCATGAAGAGCTCCACCTACCTGCATTGCGATGATCCCAAAGAGGCCAAAGCAGGCGTACTGCACGAAGTTCCTGCTCAGGACCAGGACACAGCCAGCTGCAGGGGAGAAGACAAGGGTCGGGACTGCGGCTGAGCCCAGGCGAGGAGACGCGCCACAGCGTGCGACCGCCTCACTGGCCCCTGACGCAGCAACCGCCAATTACCTGCCCCGAGCCACAGGCAGCTTCTGGGAGAGTTAACAGCAGGGTTGGACACGCACACTCAACCAGTTCACCGGAAGTCAGTTTACAAAGCACTAGTCTAGAAGGTGGAGCCCTTGCTAGAAAGAAGGGGTAGTTTCCCACGGTTGGTTGTCCGTCAGAGGCAGGTGACTAACTGCTCTACTCTGCAGAGCTTCACAAGACATGGAAAAGTAGAAGTCCCTTCCTCGCCCCTAGGCTAAGGAGGAAGGCTCCCAACAGGTGGCAGAAGCCAGATCAGAAGCCAGCAGGAGCTTCACGCCAGTCTAATGGTCTACCCTCGCCATTCACCTAATCCTGGTTCCTTTCCAGACCCCTCGGTCTCTGCCTTAGCTCCAGTTCTGGCCCACCCAGGCCCCCCAGCCTCTCCAGCATCTTCTGCTTTGGGTACCCAGGACCAAGAACTGGCTGTGTTTCTTTAGAAAGTGCCAGAGCTACCAGCCCTGGACTGGAAGTTTGTGAAACAAAAGCCACTGGCCTGCCAAGCCTGCCCTGGGGAGGAGGGGATCCAAATATAGCCCCCCAAACTCTCCTCACCAGCACAGACTCTGCATGCTGTGCCAGCGAGGGATCAGGAAACCCCGACAAAGCCACCAAGCCTGCAGCAGACACAGTGCAGCGAGCAGCCCCTTACTCAGTTGTCCGAGCAGGTTGAGGAACACGAAGGAAGAGGCGAGGATGTAGCCGCAGCTCCAGGTAGTGTCGATGTAGTCCCGCTGCTCACTCCACTGGAACCACATGCGGATGCCATCCTCCAGGAAGGTGCTGATCAGGCAGAGGCGCGCCACGTGGGGGAGGTACTGCTTCGTCACACGCAGGAACTGCGGGGCCAGGAAACCCCAGGGTGAGGAGGCTGTGACTGCTAACAGACCACAGCTTCCTTAGGCAGCAGGCTGCTGGGAAAGAGAAACTTCACAAGAGCTCTCAGTGGTCCCACCACCTCCCCAGGGTAGGCGTGGGGACTCAGCCCTTTTGTAAGTGTGCGCAACCGTCCAAGCGCCAGCCACAGACCCGCAGCAGCTGTGCCACTCCTGGAACCCGCTTCCTCCAGCATCCCCGCCGGCACATCTGGGTGGCCACTGTGGTCCTCACTCGTGGACCTGCCCCAAGATGCACAGCTTTCATGTCGACTGAGGGCACCCACCAGCTAGTCACAGCCCGGCACACAAGAGGCCCTGGGGGGTCACTTAGGCCAGGCTCTCCTTGGCACTGCTGGCACCTGGGACAGCTTCCCAGGGCCTCCACCCAGCAGATGCCGGGAGCACTCCTCTAGCTGTGACAACCAAAGAGGTCTTCAGACATCGCCATGTGCCCCCTGGGGGTCAGAATCGGTCATGATTGAGACCCACTGGTCTAGTCCCTTCCCTCATTTTACAAACGGGCAAGCTGACGAGAGGCTGCATGAACCGATGGTGCATGGCTGAGACTTGATCCCAGCCCGCTGGATTACCCATGGCCCAGTCGCTGAGGTCTTGGCCTCCCTGTCACCTCCCAGGCACCCCAGGGACGCCTAGTTCCCCCCCAACACAGAAGAAAGCTGGATGCACTTGTCAGGCACATTCACTTAGGGGACAGCCAGGGCCTCAGGCCTTGGGGGCCAGAGGGTCAGCTGGTGGCAGCTCCCGGGCTTGCATTTACCCCCTATGTGCAGGACAGCCAGCGAGCAGGCCCGGCTCAGGAAGCAGCCGTCACCCAGAGCCAGCCTAATAGCTGCACAGTCCAACTGGGGCAACTGTAAAAAGAGGAAATGCTGAGAAGCTCGAATGACTAGAAATCCCTGGGATTTTTTTTTAAAGGCTCTAGAGCCCAAAGCAAACTACAACTACACAAATAAGAAGAGTGAGTGACTAGTGACTGTTTCAACAGCTATGAATGCAAGTGTGTGAAACGACTGGCCAACGTCAGAGGAAAAAGTGCACTTCTAGCCGACGTCCCACGCAAGATATGCCATTTATGATGGCTTGATTGGGAGATACACATGCGCTGTTGGATGCCAGGTCCAAATGTCATCTGGTATGCCAATGTGCCTTCCTCTCACCAGCCATCCAAAGCCAAGATACAAAGGGAAAGGAACCCCACTATAACACGGCAACATGGCAGGACTCGGGAGAAAGGTCAGGCACCCACCCCCGTGAGCCAGGTGACAGGAGTGCGAGTCTAAAGGGCACACCTGAGCTGACTGCCTCCGAGGGACAGCCAAGTGGATGTCGGCCGCACAGGCCCTTTCAGGGCCAGTCAAACCTGTGGGAACGATGAAGGTGAGCCTCAGAGCGGCTCTTCACTGCTGGTCTCTGTGAGGAGCGCCCAGGCTCAGGACTGCTCTGCCCTTGCCCGGCACAGAGGAGCCTCCCCTCCAGGCGGAGACACCCAGCAGAGCAGAGCCGGGGCAGCCGGGGCCGCTTTCTCCAAGTCTACTGAGCCTGAGACCCACGTGGTCGACTCTGCACCCATTTCCTCTGGCCTCAGTCCCCCAGGTAGTGATGGCAGAAATGAGAGACAGACAAACAGACCCCCAAACAGCCAATGGGTACGGGAGATGAAGCCCAGGCTCCGCTCTTGTCCTGGCCCCGCTGACCACACTGTGTGACCGTGGCCAAGCCGAGTTACTTCCTGGGGGGATCTCTGCTACCACTCTACAAAGTAGGCAGAGCAGGCTCAGATGGCCGCTCAGAGTGCTTCCAGTCTTCATAGTCTAGAAGTGTCTAGGAGGGAAGGAGAAGAGGCAGGAAGACCTTGCCTAAACACACCCCGGGCAGCCCCAAGCACTCCGCTCGAGTGGGTGGCCCAGGTGGAAAGCACACAAGCAGGTGCACATGTGGGGTGAACGTCACACAGACGACGAGGTCCAGGGACAGCGGGGCCACGCATCTGGCCCAACAAGGGCACAGTCACCTGTGCACCGTGGCACAGATAAGACCACTACTTTATCGACTCGGCGCTGCTTGGCTGGAACGACCTTCGTGGGAAGGCCCTGTGCGGAGAAGCCCTGGCAGCGACTCAGGCCTTCAGCTCAGGGCAACACCTGGGCAGAGGCAACCGCCTGGAGGGAAGGCCTGGGTGAGAAGGCCAGGCCACAGCGGGACCCCAGGAGGGGGTCTTGTGATCCACGCCCCAAAGACACAGTCCTGGGAGATGCTCTGATTTGCTTCCAGAGCATGCACCGTGGGCAGTGCCATGCTGACCAGAGGGATGAGCAGACCAGCCCCGGCTGGCGGCGGTTCAGCCCACCATCCTCGGCTAAGAAGAGTCTCGCCGAGCACACTGATCGCTGAGCAGCCCAGCCTAAAGCCTCCCTGAAGATTCTGCCCCTCTTCATTTGAGTGTCTGGATTTGGAGAATTAAAGGGCAAAGAGAGATGGGAGGACAATTCCCTTCAGAAAGCTGACCTGCTCCTCCATTCCCTGCGCGAGCACGGCAAGGAGACAGGCACCTCTCTTCATTTCAGAGCAAAAATGCAAATTCTGGCAACTACACTCAGAACTAGGCATGCCTAAACCTGGGCTGCTCTGCCTTCCAGCGGCAAGCGTGCTCTGGGTTTCAGCTCGACAGTCCTGTAAGTCAGGCCCACCCAGAGCCCCCTTTAATCAAGCTCTCCTCCAACAAGCACCAGGTTGGATTGAACAGGAGAGAGAAACCTGTGCTTAATAACGTAAAAACCAGACCCAGTTTTAATCTTTTCCCCTGCATGTGCTGGTCCCACCTGCTTGGACCTGGCACTTAACCCCTATGTTGCCACCTTAGGGAAGTCCCCAAGCAAGCGCTCCCTCAGCACCCCAAGAGCCCAGACCGCACCAGCCAAGCAGGGCACGCAGCCCGAGGGAACCGCTCTGCTGGCCCCGGGCACCCAGGCAGCGAGCGGTGCCGTGAAAGCCAGATGCTGCTGCAACGGTGCAGCTCCGCAAGCGCGGACAAACCGTGACCGCTCCCCGCTGTCCAGGGGAGTGTGACAGAAGACAGGCGAGGCAGCTAACTCCACGGGCTGGCTCCTTGTGGGAAACTCCCCGGAACGTCACACTGAAGTGTGACAGGGCTCCCAGCAAGGGACAGCATACAAGAGACTTAAGAAATGTGAAAGCCGAGACTGACTTAAACGGGGTCATTATTTTAGGGGGTTGAAGGGGATTTTTAGAAACATAACCTATCCAACCTGAAACCTAATGCTTTGGGAATACACGGTGACCACTGTCACACTCCCTCTTCAAGTTCCGCACCATACATAAACGTCTACTCTCTGGGTCTGCAGGAAGAAAACGAAGTCAGAGAAAGCACCCTGCAATTCTTGGTCAATCAGAAGTTTGAGGAAGAGGAAAAAGGCAGGCCAGACTTCTCGATCTCTACAGAATGGTGCTGCCCTGCTCAAGGGCCAGCTCAGGTCTACACGTCCTGGAAGACAGGAGCCTGGGCCGAGGGCGGCCTCCACACCGGGCTGAGTCAGGGCTGGCGCTAGGACTCCATGACTCACGCCAGCACTTCCCCACAACTCCAGAACCTCCCGGAGTCCCTCTAAGTGCTGCTCAGGTGCACACCGCATCACGGCACAGGCGAGGAGTCACCTGGCCCAAAGACGGACAGGAAAACCTGGCCTTTCCCCTAAAAACTCTATGCATCCTAGGAAGCAGCTGTGTGGCCTTCTCCTGGGAGCAGCCGCACTAACCAGTCCGCCCTACTTCCCCAACCCACTCCCCCAAAGTGCTGGGGTTTGCCTTGCCGTGCTGCCGACGGCAAGCAGAGAAAGCAAGTCTGCTCCCCCAGGCCTTTACGCTCCAGGGTGGGAAGCCTCTGGAGGGGCTGGCGGAGGACGCTCAGCGCAGCACCGTCTCCAGACCCCTCCCACAAGGTGGCCTTTCAGGTGGTGCTCCCGGAGTGTTCTGCCTGTGGGCCACATGTGCACAGTTCAGGTGCCACTGCCAGAGCCGTCCTTGCTATCCAGGGCTCCAACAGTGGCATTTCCTGGGCCTGGCTCAGCCACACTAACGGACAGGTAAAAATGCCAAAGGCCACGCTGGAAAGTGAGGTCTGGAGCAGCTGCTCGTTACCCTCATGTGGGCCATTAGGCAGAACCCCGTACGTGCTCATGCTCCCGTTTCCTCGGGTCATGTGCTGCAGGTTACGTTTTGCAGACCGTCTAACAGCAATGCCAAGCAGCTGCAAAGCAGAGGCATTATTCTGGACCGTTGAGCTCCTGAGTGCCTGGCCCCTGACGACCTGCTCTCAGTGGCTCTCAGGCAGAGCAAGGCTTTCTGGGACCCAGGAGACACTGCCCTGGCTGCCGAGGGCAAGGAGCTTGTGGCCAGAGGAGCCTACCAGCCAGAACTACCCAGGCTGCTTCTCTCCAAGGGCCTCGCCCCAGCAACCTCAGGGAAAGGGTGCGACACAGCCAAAGAGCCAGGAGCCAGCCTTGCGGGAACAAGACTCGGGGTCGACTGTCAGCAAGATCACGCACCCCTCCTCCTCGCCTGGAAACGAGACACTGCACAGTCGGGATCCAAGGTCGTGTGTCCCGAGGACCTGGTGCAGAGCCTGGCACGCAATTAGAGGTTATCGGAGGACACAGGTCTGGGAGACAAAGCTCTTTTAGGTTTCACCCTCAGCAGCCCAGACTTTCTGGTCAAATCCCATCACTTCCTTTTTGCTTTTGTTTTCTGGAAGCAAGGTGAGAAAAAAATGGATTTGCCATATTATCTGATAAGTGATTTCAACATTATTTCACCCCTTCCTCAAGCTGGAACTCTCAGCACTCTACGTTACTGGCAGCTTTGTTTTACAGACCACAGATAAATATGAGAAACAAGCACCACCCAATCTTGGCCAGGTCTCGTCCATGGGAAGCTGCCATTTTGGCCCCGCACACTGACACCTGCCCACTTTCTCCGTCTCCACCCAGACTGCTCATGGCAGATGAGGCTCTTTTGCTTGTTTTTTTTTTTT
>JAQZBX010061577.1:0-17075 GCA_029593785.1 Cabassous unicinctus
AAAGAAATTGCAAAGGAGTGCCTAGGACCCAAAACAAAAGTCTCACTTGTAGAAAAGATCAACAGCATATCAGATCCTCAAATAATTTACCTCTAAAGCACAGTGTTTTTGTTAGAAAAAGTTCATATCAATATTCCAAACATGAGAAGTCATTTTTAATGAATTCATAGAAGCTAAAAGGAAACATAGGCAATGCAGGGAAAAAGTATGTCAAATGTTTTGAAAGTAGATTTGGGTTTCATTCGCATCTGGCTGAAATGCAGAGCTTTCAAACTGAAGAAAAAATGTATAAACGTAATCAAGTTGAGAAGACTATCAAAAATAGTTTCTCGGTTTTCCCGCTTCAAAGATTTCCTCCTAGTGTCAAACTAACATATTCAATAAATATGGAAAGTTTTTCATGTATTGTTCATTGCTTGCACAACAGCATACAAATCACATTAAAGACAAACCTTTCAAATGTAATGAATGTGGGAGGCTTTTGGCCAGTACTCAATGATTCTACTCATTAGAGAATTCATTCTGAGCAGCAACCTTACAAATGTAATGAGTGTGGCAAAACCTTTCAGAATTTCTCACACCTCAGGAAACATGAAAAAATCCATACCAGAGAGAAAACATATAAATGCAAGATATGTGGTAAGGCCTATAGTTAATATTAAAACCTTCTAATTCATTGGAGAATTTACACTGGGGAGAAACCTTACAAATACAACAAATGTGCAAGCCTTTAGGCTATGATCTGGCCTCATAGTCTACCAAAGAATTCACACTGGTGAGAAACATGACAAATATAATGAACATGGTAATGGTTTTACCACATATTCATAACTTTTGGATCATGAGAGAAGTCATACTGGAAAAAAAACCACGCAAATGTAATGAATGTGGCAAAGCTTTTATATGATTACCAGAGAATTCATACTGGGGAGAAACCTTCCAAGTGAAATGAAATGGCAGAGCTATTATGAAACATTCACATCTTTGGAGCCATGAAAGAATTCATACTGGAAAGAAACCTTACAAGTGTAATGAATGTGGTAAAGTTTTTACCAAACATTCACACTTTTGGGATCACAAGACAATTCATACGGAGAGAAACCATACAATATTTTGGATGTGACAAGTCCTTTATGCAATGGTCTGGCTTCACCTTATAAATGTAAAGAATGCGGCAAAGCCTTTAAGCACTCCTCATGCCTCAAAAGATATCAGAATATACATGCTGGAGAGAAACCACAGTAATGTAATGTGTGCAATAAAACTTTTACCAAATGTTCACACCTATGGGGTCATGAGAGACATCATATAATGTACTGAATTTATCAAGGCCTTTAGTCAGTGGTCTGACTTCAATATTCGCCAAAGTATTCATGCTGGAGAGAAGCCTTAGAAATGTAGTTAGTGAGGTAGATTGCATAACTAGTTCTCACAATGGGCTGTCCATGAGATAACTAAGACTGTAGTCCATATATGTTCAATTCTGCACAGTAATTAAATGTCAAAATCATTTAAAACATATGTGAGGAGATTGTGGAAAATAAAATTCCTTCAGTTTATAAAACAGTTTTATTCTATTTGATATTTCTTGAAAAGACTATATTACTATTGATGACTTTCATCCTGATCTGAAATCTGTGTATGTTATGCTTTCATCACAGCCCTTTCATGTGTCACCATGAAGGTCTGCAGGAAGAGAATAGTAAGATGAAAGGGCCTATCCTATTAATGGAGTTCATTTAGATCTGTGTTCCCTGGATGAACAAGAGCACTGGATCTTAAGATGAACTACTGTGTGAATGTGAACAATGAATAAGATCATGGGGAGTGATAGAGAATATATGTAAAACTATGGTCTAAGTCATCATAAATAATGTGTTCAGGGTCTTCTACAGATTGGGGATACCAGAGACGGCCACAGGATTATCAGAAAGGATTCCTTTACCAGCGGAGCATGAAACAGAGCAGGCCAGGACATGCTCTGAGGTTTTCATGGCAACAGAACTTCTTAAAGACTACAAATATTGGAGATAAAAAGGGAAATGATTGTCAACCTGTCCATTGAAAGGAAGTAGCTGTTATGTATCAAAGACTAATGAAAAATTAACCTTAGTTTTGGTGACTGAAAGAGTGGAAAGTTTAATGGAAGTACAAGAGTACAGTGTAAATATGTAGGACTCTCAAATTGGCAGTTTCGGCAGAGGCAATGAACACCAAGTTCAATTCCCAGAGAAAATCCCTCAGAAGAGCATTCGTGAATGTGGAAAAACTATGAGAATCTATTTCAGTAGCCCTTATCTAAAAGATATGCTAAGGAAGTTCTTCAGGCTGAGGTTGATGATCTGAGAAATGTACTTGGAAGTTTAGGAATGAAGGAAGATCAACAGATGAAAAAAAATTGATAAATATATTAGACTAATTTTCTCCTTAAAGATTAACTTAGAAATTAAACTTGAAAACATATATGGCTTGTGAGAGCCAACATTATACCATGCTATGGTATACTTTTCAACATTTGGTAGAAGTAACACAAATAACAAATATAACAAACTGGAGAAGGCAAAATGATTTATATGGTTTCTACATTTTATTTGAAGTGGTAAATTATTCAGTCTAAGTAGACTTTAAAAGTTTAGATATGTGCATTTTAATGACTAAATTGCAACTAACATCTTATTACAAAGAGATGCAGCCGAATATATAATAGGCCAATGAAAATGGAATACTGAAAATACTCAAATAATCCCAGGAGTCAGAAATAAGGGAGTTCAGGAACAAATCCACAAAGAAAAACAAAAAAATAATACACTATTACACCTAAATCCAACCATACCAATATTTACCTTAAAAGCTAAAGATCCAAATATACCAATTAAAATAGAGATTTAGTTTAAAGCACAACAAAATGAGAGACTCAAATATAAACTATTTACAATAAACTAACATTAAGTAAAATTATATATAAGTTTACAATAATTGGATGGAAATAGATATACCATGTAAACACTTATCAGAAAAATTAAACTTCAGAACAAGAAAAATAAGCAGAAATAAGGATGACCATGACATAATGATGAAAAGGTCTATTTATAAACAAGACATCATAGGAAGCATAAATGTACATGCACTAAACTACAGAACTACAAAAAGAAAAGAAGCAAAAGCTGATAAAATAGAAAGGAGAAATAAACAATTTTAAACTATATCTGGAGATTTTAAAACTCTTATTTTAGTAACTGACAGAACAAGACACACATTAGGAAGGATATAGAACACATAAACAACACTTAAAACTAATTGATCTAATTGAAATTAAGCCCATCCCATCCAAAGACAGTAGGAAACAGGTTCAACACCCTTTCTCAGCAACTGATAAAAGAAGTAGACAGAAAATCTTCAAGGATATAGAATCCTGAATAACACTATAAACCAACAGGATTTACTTGTCATAATAGACTTCACATAACAATAACATATTATTAATTATTTTTCATGTATTCCTAGAGCAATGAAGGTAAACCAGATTCTAGAACATTACACAAACTTGATTACATTTAATAGAACTGAAATCATATGGAAGTGTTCTCTCACAATGGAATAAAAGTAGAAATAAATAAAAGAGAGACAAGAGGAAAATCTCTAATCACTTGTAAAAAAATAATACACCTCTAAATAATCAATTGGTCAAGGAGGAAGATGTAATGGAAATTTAATAGTAATATAGAACCTAAAGAAAAATAAACAACATATTAAATGTTACAAGGCAGCTTACACATTGGTGAGAGGCAAATGTATAGCATTAAATGTTTACATTAGAAACATGGAAAGTCTCAAAACAATAGTTCAATTTCTTTCCTAAGAAATTAGAAAAAGTTCAACTCAAAGCAAGCAGAAGCAGGGAAATAATAAAGTAAGGCAGAAATTAATAAAACTTCCTGAAAACAGGAAATCATTAGAGAAAAATCAATAAAACAAAAGCTCATCTTTTAAAAAAATCCATAAAATTGATATACCTCTAGAAAGACTAACAAAAAATAAAGAGAAGGCATAAATAACTATCAGGTATACAATAAGGTGTATCAGTACAGTTGCCAGGAGCCATTAAAAAGATAATACAATAATACCACAAAGAACTTTGAATTCACTGACATAAAAGGTATGGATAAATTCTTCAAAAATTACAAACTACCCAAACTCAATCACAATGAACTGCCCCTTCTGAATAGACTTGTAACTATCAAATACATTAAATTTATATTTGAAATGGTCCAAAAACAGAAATCTTTAAAGCCAGATGGAGAATTCTACTAAACATTGAAAGAATTTATATCACTTCTACACAATCCTTTCCAGAAATTAGAAGAGGATGAAATACTTCACAACTTATTTTATGAGGCCAGTAATACCTTACCACCAAAACCATAGAGAGTACAAAAATAGAAAACTACAGACCAATATATCTCATTCAGGAATATATAAAAAGAATTATAACACCATGTCCATGTAGAACACGCACCATGTAACATTTACACGAACAATGGACAAGTGTTCCTAAATCTCCACACCCTCAGCAACACTTGTTCTTTTCCATTTTTGTTAATAATTAGTCAGTCCTTCTAGTGGGTGTGAAATTGTATCTTGTTAGGGTTTCAATTTACAATTCCCTGATGGCTAATGATGTTGATCATCTTTTCATGTGATTTTTGCTATTTACATATCTTCTTTGGAGTAATGGAAATTCAAAAATTTTGCCCTTTTTGTAAATTGGATTGTTTGCCTTTTTATTGCTGAGTTTTAGAAGTTTTTAATGTTTTCTGGATATTAAACCCTTATCAGATATGTCATTTCCAAGTGTTTTCTTTCATGCTGTAAATTGTCTTTCTACTTTAATGAAGAAGTCCTTAGATTGAAAAAACTTTTTAATTTTGATGTTGTCCATTTATTTATTTTGTTGTTGATAATGCTTTGGTATAAATTTTAAGAAACTATTGTCTCAAACTAGGTTCTGAAGACACTGACCTATAACTTCAGGAATTTGAAAGTTTTTGGTGCTTATATTTAGGTCTTTGATTCATTTTGAATTAATTTTTTTATGATGTAATGTATACATCCACCTTCACTTTTTTGCATAGAGATATCCAGTATACACAGCACCATATGTTGAAGAGACTATTGTTTTTCCATTAAGTGGACTTAGCTCTCTTATCAAAAATCAATTAGCCTTAGATGTGTAAGTTTATTTCTTAACTTCCAAATAGATTCCATTGGTCTATATGTCATCCTTGTGTGGACAACACTTAGTTTTAATTCCTGTCTCTTTGTAATAAGTTTTAAAAATCAAGAAGTGTGAGTTCTCCAACTTTTTTCTTCTACTTGAAATGTTTTTGGTTATTTGTGACCTGTTTCCATTTCCTTGTCTGCTCAATATAATACCATTCAATGGGTGGACTTAAACAATTGCAATTTATTATATCACTGCATTGAGGCACAGAGAAATTCCAAATTAAGACATCATCAAGGCATTGGTTTCTACTTAAGACTGGCATTCTATTGCTGGCTAGCTAGCAAGACATGGTTCTAGGCTTGACCATCCCATGGCAATGCACATGGTAGCTTCACCTGTTCTCTCAGTTTTCCTTTGAGTGCCGTTGAATTTCAGCTTCTTGCTTCACATGGCTTTCTTTCTGTCCATTTGAGTTTTATGTTCCATATAGAGGACACCATTAATAAGATTAAGACCCATCCTGATTGTATTGGCCACACTTTAGCACAGGTGTTCTTAATCTGGGATCCACAGACCCCCCAAGGGGTCCATAGAAAGACTTCAGGGGGTTGATGAGATTGAATTGAAAATTCAGAAAACATTATTCTTGTGGAGATGTGTCGGTGTTGGTATGTGGACTTACTAAGTCCACAGAGTGTAGTGTGGACTTAGTAAGGGGTCTGTGGTTTTCACCTGACTGAGACAGGGGTCCATGGAACAGAAAAGTTTAAGAACCCCTGCTTTGACTGAAGTAATTTCCTCAAAAGTTCCAACTTACAATAGGTTCACACCCACAGGAATGGATTATGTTTTAAAATGTTTTCTTGGGTACCTCTGTTACAAAGAATCACAGGATCATTAGCCTTCCATATAAATTTAATGGTTGCATTTCTCATTTCTGCAAAGAAAGATGTTGGAATTTTTATTAAGATTGCATTAAATATTTAAAGTACTTTGGGTAGAATTTAAATCTCAACAACAGTTAAATCTTCTAATCCATGAACATAGAATGACCTTCCATTTATTTAGGACATCTTTTATTTATTTATTAATGTGTAATATTTTATCATTTTTTAAACTTTGTTTTATTTATTTTTAGTTTTCCGTTTTTAGTTATTTAAAACTCTGGTTAAGTTAGTACTACAGATTTGATTTTAGTGGCTATTGTCAATGGAATTTTTTCTTCAATTTCTCTTCAGATTGTTCTTGAGCAGTTCAAAGAAACGTTACTGAGTTTCATATGTTTATGTACCCCACCAACTTGCTGAATTTGTTTATTAAGTCTAGTAGCTTTTTAGTTAACTTTTCAGGATATTCAATATATAAGTTGTTTTCTGCATATAGGCAAGGTTAACTTCCTCCTCTCCAATTTGGGACCCTATTATTTCTTTTTCTTGTCTAATTGCTCTGGCTAGAACATTCATTCCAATGTTGATTAACATTGATCACAGTGGACATTTTTTTCTTGCCCCTGATCTTTGAAGGAAAAGCTTTGTCTTTCAGCACTGAGCATGATTTTTGTTGTGGATTTTCCTATATGTCCTTTATCATGTTGAGGAATTTTCCTTCTATTACTAATTTTCTAAGTGTTTTACAAAAAGGTATGCTGGTTTTTGTCAAATGTCTTTCCTGCATCAGCTGAAGTTATCGTATATTTCTTTTCCTCCATTCTATAAATGTGTTGAATTACATTAATTAATTTTCTGCTGTTGAACCACCTTTGCATCCCTAGGATAAATATCACTTGATCATGGTATATAACTATAGTATGTGGTACATTAAGTTGCTAGTTTTTTATTGATTATGTTTGTATGTTTATTCAAAAAGGATATAGGTCTATAATGTTCTTTTATTTTAGCATCTCAAATATGGCAATATTGGCTTCATAGTAGGAGTTAGGGAGCTTTCCTTTCTCTTCAATTTTTTGGAGAGTTTGAGAAGAAATGATGTTAATTCTAAGAATGTTTGGAAAATTGACCAGTGAAGCCACCTGGCCATGTGCTTTACTTTCTGGGCAGGTTTTTATTGATGATTCAATCTCTTTGTTATTAGTGTATTTTGATCTTTTATTTTTTCTTGAGTCAGTGTAGGTAGATTTTGTGCTTATAGAAATTTGTCCAGGTTATCTTCTTTGTGATAAGTTCGTGTATAAATTTGGCTAGGTTATGGTGTCCATTTACTTGGTCAAGAAAATACCAGCCTAATTGTGCTTGCAAGGGTGATTGTGGATTTAAATCAGTTGATTGCAACTATGGCTGATTATATCTTCAATCCACAAAGGAGATTACCTTCAACAATGAAATGAAATAAGCCTCACCCATTAAGTTGAAGGCCTTACAGGGAAGACTGATGGTTTCAGCAGTCATAAAGTACTTTAGATTGGGCCCACCAGCATAATCTGGGATAATTTCTTCAGATCACCTTTAGGTGGGAGGCTGGTATAGAAAAACAATTCATCCATAGTATTTACCTTTCATATAGGAATCAAATATAAATCTCCCTACATTGGGTTTTTATCATGGACTTAAGAGTCTAAAGAAGTTTACTTTCTCTTGTCTAATCCAGTATTCCCTAGTGTCATAAATGAATATGTACCCAAGATATGCATATGAATAGAAGATATAACAGAGCTATAGTGAAGCATCATAAAATGGACCACACTAATCTTACTAAATAAGAATAGAAAAATCATTCATAACATCCAAACCATACAAATAAATAGACAAGTTCTTTATACTAGCCAAAAAGCCAATCCAAAATGGACAGGAAAATTGCTTCAGTGGTCTAGTCTTTAAGTGGTTGTAGTGTGGATCTTCCAGCTAAATAAAAATTCACCGTAATGTCAATAAGCATTGTTTAACTACCTGTATTTTATATAATATATTATGCTGTATATTATATGATATATAATAATATATTTGCTGTATAATGTATAATATATAAGGTATATTATTATAGCAGTGTATTTTATAACACACATATATACCGTATCTTTATAACAAATGAAAATTTCAGCAATTGTCATCAGAAAAAAAACCTCTTTAATGTAACATATTACTTGATATCATTTGAGACAGGAGAATAGCATGTTCAATGTGTTTGAAAAGTTTTACAAAATATATTTTTAAACAGAAAGGCATCATTCTAATATTAATAAGAATAAATATTTCATTTTTGGGAAAAAAGGTCTATAAGTTATGAATTGTATTACAGAATGTGCACATCTGCCTGTGAAATTAATGACGACACTACTTTTCAGAATTTAAAAGATTCTGACCCCCCTAAATTCTAGCACTTCCAACATTTCAGAAACCTGATAATTTATATACATATCTGAAAAATTCTTATATATGCATTCACATGTCGAAAACAAATATTTTCTTTGAGGAGTACAAAATGCCAAAATACATATATGCATTGAATCAATAGCTTTATACTTATTACTACTGCATAAAAGATAGGCCTTTTATTACACAATGGCCAGAAACCATGACAAATATACCCTTACAGGAACAAAGTGCTGCTTGTGCACCTCTCAAAATATAATTAAAAGCAACATAAGAATAAATAAGTTTACAAAAAGAAGTAGTAGACAAAAGATAGCTGATTAGGGACAAGATCCAAGCCCAAGCAAGCTGTTCTGGGAGCCCACAAAGTAGGAGCCTTTGGGGCATCTATTGGAGGGAGCTGGACAGGGAGTTAGGTTGCTCAAGATAAAACTGTGAGTTGTTAGCCCCATGGAAATAATGGAAGGTGAAGCCCTACCCTCAGGATAAATAAGCAGGGTGAGTTCTGACTCCTTTTGGCCACCCAGAGACAGGGAGTATTCTCCAATAGTGGGAGGGTTCTGGCAAGGGGCAGAGAAGGATTTCCTTTCTGTGAGTTTGTTTGCCTGGATGCCCTTTGAGCTTTGGGGAGCATACTGGCCATCTTGAAGTGGCACCAGGCTGAGGGGAGATGAAAATCTGATGAGGCAGCTCATTTACCTATTTGCCCTGGGCTTGGCCTGAGAGAAGGTGGAGTCAGCCAATTTAATAGTTCCATGCTGAAGGCTATCAGAATTTCAACTCCCCTAAGGGAGTCAGGCAGTGTAAAGCACTTAACAAGTTTTCAAGAGCCTATTTAGGCTCCCCTGCTAGGAGGGGGTGGTCTAGAAGAGGCTTGAAAAATCACTTCAGTGCAATGGGCTTTTGAATTTAAAAAGGTAACTCAACCTGACAAGGAGCAGGCAGAGGGGATCTGCACATACAGCCTGGTGAATTCAGCTGTCCTAAGAGAATAAAATCTGCCCCGGGGAAAGTTCTGAAGAGCTGACTGACACAATTGGAGGGTTAGCTCAGTGGAGGAATTTCTGCCTTGACTGTATGAGGTCCCTGGTTAGCTTACTAACTACTCTAAGAGTGGTGATCCACAGGTATATCTAACATCCAGCTGAAACCATAGGACAAGGAAAACATAGACATTATTTTTGTACTAGCTTCTTTTGGGTCCCTTATTTTTCCAAAAGAAAAGGCTACTAAAATTTTTTTTCACTTTGTTTACTAGCTAAAACCCACCTCAAACTTGCAGAACGAAGCCTGGAGGGTAAATGATTAATGAACACAGGCAGCCTGAGAGGCTCCACAAGGTTTCAAGAAGGAATGCTGCTCTTCCTTAGCTTTGTTTGACTGCTTGCTTGTGTGTTTGTTTGGGTTGTTGTTGTTGTTGTTGTTTTATTTCTTGTTTTTCTTTCCTTTTATCTCCCCCCACTTTAAAAAAAAAATTATATGCTGCTAGCTTCTTCTTCTTTAATGTGCTTCTTTTTCCTTGATTTCCCATTTTCTATGTATACTGATTTTGTCTACCAATGCTATCTCTTGTCCTTCCTTCATCTTTCTATCTTCTGCTTTCTGTTGTGGTGCTTATATTCCAACTTTTTTTATTAGTCTTCAACTTTATTTGTATGGATTTCGATCTTGTCTATTCTGTTTTCTTTTCTTTTCTTTTTTATATTTAATAACATTTTTCTTTCTGTCCTTTATTTTCTCTTTCTCTCTCTTCTCATCATTCTGGTCTTTTAAATCGTTATATATATTTTTCACTATTTGGTTTCCTATTTCATTATAGGTACTCCACTTTTTTATTCTTATAACTCCACACTGCTTACATGAGTTAAATATTCATTTTACTAAGTCTTATATGGCCCCTTTTCTAACTGACATTATTATTTCTATTATCCTTTTTCTTTTCTTACCTTTATTGATTTCTCTAGCCCTAAACTTTTTCCTTCAAGGAAACATAGAAAACAGCAAGGAAATAGAACAAGAAGAACAAAGTGTCAAAGAGAAAATTTAACACACACACAAAACGAGCAGCAAAACAAAACTCTAGAGAGGAATCTAATCAACTGAATAAACCCATCAAGATAAATGATAATCAGAGGGCAAGAAAAAATTAAAAACCATACTATGAAACCAGAACACATGGACAAGTCCAATGAACAAAGTAAAAACCAGGAAGACATGCAGAACATCAAACAAATAATCAAAGCCATTCAAACAAATATCATGGGCCAACTTAATGAAGTGAAGGAAGAGATTAAAGATATTAAAAAGACAATGGGAGAACATATTGAAGAAATTGTAAACATACATAAAAAGATAAAGGATATGATGGTGATGAGTGGCACAATCCAAGATATCAAAAAGACACTAGAATCACAAATCAGCAGATTAGAACAAGCAGAAGAAAGAAGTAGTGTTGTGGACTACAGTACATCTGAATCAATCAGATAGTAGAACAGATTGATAAAAAGATAGAAAAAAATCCAACAGGGACTTAGTGGTTTAAATGACAACACAAAATGCACAAACCTATGCATTATAGGCTTCCCAGAGTGTGAAGAAAAATGAATGGTAACAGAAGGAGTGATGAAGGAAATAATGGCTAAAAACTTCCCAACCCTACTGAAGGAGATGGTTGGACAAGTCCAGGAAGCACAGCAAACCCCAAATAGTTTAAATTCTAACAGGCCTATTCCAAGACATACACTTGTCAAAGTGTCCAATGCTCAAGAAAAAGAGAAAATGCTCAAGGCAGCAAAAGAAAAGAGAACCATCACTTGTGCGGAAAGCTCAGTAAGATTAAGTGCTGATCTCTCATCTGAAACCAAGGAGGCAAGAAGACAGTGGTATGACATAGTCAAGGTACTCAAGAAAAAATTTTCCAGCCACAAATTTTCTATCCAGCAAAGTTGGCATTCAAAAATGATGGATTGTTCAAAATATTCACAGCTAAACTGAAATTAAGAGAGTATGCCAATAAGAAACCTGCCGTTTAAGAAATACTAAATGAAGTTCTACAGGTTGAAAGGAAACAACAGGAGAGAGGGAGTTGGAGAAGAGTTTAAGAACAACTAAAAAGAAAGAAATAGAAATAAAAACAACCTATGACATACATAATCTCAAAGAAATTATGGCTTATGTAAGAAATTCCTTTAGAGTAATAACACTGAATGTTAATGGATTAAACTAACCAGTCAAGGGACACAGATTGGTAGAATGGATAAGGAAATATGACCCATTTTTACGATGTCTGCAAAAAACCCACCTTCAACCCAGGGATTCAAGGAGGCTGAAAGTGAGTGACTTGAAAACAATTTTACAAGCAAACAACAACCAAAATAGGGCAGGAGAAGCTATACTAATATTGGACAAAATAGACTTTAAATGAATAACTATTGTAAGAGACAAAAATGGACACTATATATTAGGAAGAGGGGTAATCCTTAAAGAAGAAAGAACAATCATAAACATTTATGCACCTAATCAGGTCACATCAAAATACATGAGGCAAACACTGAAAAGACTAAGTGGAGACATAAATGCCTCTACAATTATACTGGGGGGATTTAATACAACATTTTCACCATTAGACAGAACATCTAGACAGAGAATCAATAAAGTAAAAAGACTCTGAATAATACATTAGAAGAGCTGGACCTAATAGACACATACAAAATTCCATACCCAAATACAGCGGGATACACATTCCTCTGGAGTACAAATGGATCATACTTCAAGATAGACTATATGCTATGCCACAGAACTCTCAATGAACTCAGAAACACTGATATTTTACAAAGTAATTTCTCTGACCACAATGGAATGAAATTGGAAATCAATAATGGCCAGAGAACCAGATTAAGCAAAAATAGATGGAAGTTAAACAACACACTGTTAAACAAACAGTGGGTCAAGGAGGAAATCTCAAAAGAAACCAGTAACTGCCTTGAAACGAATGAAAATGACAACACAACATATCAAAACCTATGTCTTGCAGTCAAAGCTGTACTGAGAGGGAACCTCATAGCCATAAATTCATATATCAAAAAAGAAAAAAGAGGAAAAGGAAGACCTAACTGGAAAACTGGAGGAATTGGAAAAACAGCAAAAAACTAACTGCAAATGAAGTAGAAAGAAGGAAATCAAGATTAGAGCTGAACTAATTGAAATAGAAAATAAGAAAACACTAGAAAAAATTAACAAAACCAAAAGCTGGTTCTTTCAGAAGATCACTAAAATTGACAAACCATTTTCCAGACTAAAAAAGGAAAAGAGAGAGCAGATGAAAATACACAAAATAAAAAAATGAGGGAGGGTATATCACCACTGACCCCACGGAAATAAAGAATATCATAAGAGAATACTTTGAAAAATTATATACCAACATGAATGATAATTTAGAGGAAATGGACAAATTCCTAAAAACTCACATGCAGCCTACATTGATGAAAGAAGAAATTGATGAACTAAACAGTCCAATTACAAGTAAAGAGACAGACTTGATTATCAAAAATCTCACAACTAAAAAAGCCCAGGACCAGATGGCTTCCAGGTGAATTCTACCAAATGTTCTGGAAAGAGCTAACACCAATCCTGCTTAAGCTCTTCCAAAAAGTAAAAGTAGAAGGAACATTGCCTAACTCATTCTATGATGCCAACATTGCCCTAATACCAAAGCCAAACAAAGATGCCACAAGAAAAGAATATTACAGACCAATCTCTCTAATGAACCTAGATGCTAAAACCCTTAACAAAATGCTTGCTAGTTGCATTCAACAGCATATCAAATGAATTACATACCATGTCTAAGTGGGGTTCATCCTGGGTATGCAAGAATGGCTCAACATAGGAAAATCAATCAATGTAATACACCACATAAACAGATTGAAAGAAAAAATATCACATAATTTTCTCTATAAATTCAGAAAAAGCATTCAACAAAATACAACACTCTTTCCTGATTAAAAAAACCCTGCAAATCATAGGAATAGAAGTAAACTTTCTGATCATGAAACAGGGCCAACATCGTCTTCAATGGTGAAATCCTAAAAACTTTCCATCTAAGATTGGAACAAGACAAGAATGCCCACTATCACCGCTACTATTTAACATTGTGTTAGAACTACTTGCATGAGCACTGAGTTAAGTAAGAGATATGAAAGGCATCCAAATTGGAAAAAAGAAGTAAAAATTTAACTATTTGCAGACGGCATGATCCTATATTCAGAAAGCGCTGAGAAATCTACAGCAAAGCTTCTAGAAATTTAAAGGATTTCAGTAAAGTTGCAGGCTATAAGATCAATGCTTAAAAACCAGTAGTGTTTCTGTACACCAATAATGAGCAATCTGAGGAGGAAATCAAGAAAAAAATACCACTTAAAATAGAAACTAAAAATATCAAATACCTAGGAATAAATTTAACTGAAGATGCAAGTGACTTATAAACAGAAAAATACACAACACTGTTAAAGGAAATCAATGAAGACTTAAATAAATGGAAGAATATTCCCTGTTCATGGATAGGAAGACTAAACATCATCAAGATGTCTATCCTAATCAAATTAATCTACAGATTTAATGCAATTCCAATCAAAATCAACGCTGTATTTTTTAATGAATTGGAACAACAGACTACAAAATTTATTTTGAAGGGTAAGAGGCCCCGGATAGCTAAAGACATATTGAAAAAGAAAAATGAAGTTGGAAGTATCACACTACCTGACTTTAAAACAAACTACAAAGCTACAGTGTTCAAAACTGCATGGTATTGACCTCAAGATAAACATACGGACCAATGGAACCAAATTGAGAATTCTGATATAGATCCTTGCATATACAATCATCTGATACTCGACAAGGCCATCAAGCCCATTCAGTTGGGATAGAATGGCCTCTTCAACAAATGGTACTTGGCAAACTGGATATCATATCTAAAAGAATGAGAGAGGAACACTATCTCACACCTTAGAAAAAAATTAACTCAAGATTGATCAAAGATCTAAATATAAGCGCCAAGACCATAAAGACCTTAGAAGATAATGTCCTCTTACAAGACCTTGTAATAGGAAATGGTTTCATGAACTTCACACCAAAGCATGAGCAGCAAAAGAAAAAATAGATAAATGGGATCTCCTCAAAATTAAAAACTTCTGCACCTGAAAGGACGTTATTAAGAAAGTGAAAAGCAGCCTACCCAATGGGAGAAAATATTTGGCAACCATATATATGATAAGAGCCTAATAGCCTGCATATATAAAGAAATCCTACACCTTGAAAATAAAAAGGCAAACAGCCCATTTAAAAAATGGGCAAGCATCCTGAAAAGACACTTCTCCGAAGAAGAAATACAAATGGCTAAAATGCACATGAAAAGTTGCTCGACATCGCTAGCTATTAAGGAAATGCAGATCAAAACTACAATGAGATACCATCTTACACCCATTAGAATGGTGGCTATTAAAAAAACAGCAGACTATAATTGTTGGAGAGGATGTGGAGGAATAGGAACCCTCATCTACTGCTGGTGGGATTGCAGAATGTTCCAGTCACTATGAAGGACAGTTTGGTGGTTCCTCAAAAAACTAACTATCGAACTTCCATATGATCCATTGATTCCAATGCTGAGTATATACCCTGAAGAATTGAAAGTAGAGACACAAACATATATATGCACACCAATGTTCTTAGCGACATTGTTCTCTATTGTCAAAAGGTAGCATCAACACAGGTGCCCATCAACAGAAGAATGGAAAAAGAAAATGTGGTAGATACATACAATGGAATATTACTGAGCTGTAGGAAGGAATAAAATGCTAACACATGCAACAAGATGCATGAATCTTGAAGGCCTTATGTTGAGTGAAGCAAGCCAGGCATTGAAGGATGAACAGTACATGACCTCACTGATAAGAATTAAGGAAATTGAGCAGTCTCAGACATCTATTGTCTTTAAGATAGATTTATTAGAAATAGAAACAGAAGAGAAAGTTGTGAGCCATCACCCATACAGATGTAATCTATGGTAAAATGGAAGAGTGTAGTTCTGTTTTGAAGGGATAGGACAGTAGGGTAGTGATATTTAGGTTTGGGTGGTACAGTGTTGACAGGTGAGTAGATTGGCAAGGGTGGGTCAGGAGGTCCAGGACACTGGGGGGAGGTTTGGGAGAGTGACCAAGTGAACACAGGGAATTTATGGTATGAGGTTTCAAGTACAGAGGTGGGAATGTTCTTATGGCAAAATGTCAATTAAGGGTCACTGGTTTAGCGTGTTCGTTGGGGGGCATTCAGGACAAGGCACACCTACAGCAGGCTTCTATAGAGTTTGTGAGTGTTCATTCTGTCATAATGTGCTGTATCAGTGGGTGAACACCCATATAATGAGCAGGAAGGAGTTGGACTCCCATCTCTGGGGGGGACCGATTTTTACAGAAATAGACAGGCAGAAGTCTCTCAAGAGAAAGGACAGTTCCTAAATAGGGGAGGTAAAACCAGTGTGTCAAGACCTCTTGTGGATGTAATTATGAATCTTGTCATCCAAGGAGTAAAGCCAAGGAAGTGTCATGAGCCCTGGGGGAATGGGGTGGGAAGAATAGAATAGATCAAACAGGGCTTATTATCGGTCAGTAGAAATGTTCTTCATTACCATACAGTGGTGCACAAAAACCTGGTAAATATCATCAAAATTTATAAAAGTATATGGTCTAAAATGTAAACCATAGTGTAAACCATTGACAATGGTTAGTAGCTATGTTTCACTATTTGTATATTCGTTTTAACAATGCTACCATCCACATATAAAAAGGTATTATTATGGGAGGGAGGAAAAGGAGAGGATGTTGGATATATGAGCATCTCCTGCGTTCTGTGTGTGACTCTGCTGTGACCTAAAATTTCTTTGGAAACAAAATGAAAAATATTTTGACACTGGGCAATCAGAGGGGGAAGGTGCCATGGTACAGACTAGACACCAAATATTACAGTGATGAAAGGCAAAAAGTAAAAGAAAAAAAAATTTATACTTTTCATTTTTTAATATCCAAATCTTTTAATTTAATTTAATTTTTAATTTTTTAAATTTTTTTAATGTATTTTATCTCTTACATTTAAACTTTACATTATTATTTCACTTTCATATTAATTGAATTCACCTACTGTAATGGCTTCATCTTTGAAGAAGCTTTGGATCACAGAAGGGTTACAACTGGGGCAGGGTGTCAGGGATGGAAGATGCATGGGAGGAAGTTCACCTGAGCATAAACACAAGGTAAATAAAAATGTTCAAATGTTCACAGGACATTGTTACAGTGGGTGGAGAATCACTCAATAAATGAGTGAATACTGTATTCCCATCCTGGAAAGCCTCGCCACATTCTCTAAGGGAGCAGCAATATTACCCCAAGTGCTGGGGCAGTGACTGGTGAAGGAGTATGATCTACTGATGGGCTATTGATATTGATGACTAGCCTTATGAGCCTTTGCTCTTGAAATTG
>JAQZBX010061578.1:0-17075 GCA_029593785.1 Cabassous unicinctus
ATACATGAACATACATAAACTATAAGTGTTCAGTAAACATTGTGAACTTACAAAACAAACATGCATAACATCATACAGGGCTCCCACACATCACCCCCCAAAAAATACTTTGCATTGTTGTGAAACATTTGTTAACAAATCATGAAAGAGCATCATCAAAGTATTACTACTAACCATAGTCCATATCTTACTCTCTTATACTTTTTTTTTTAAGGATTTATTTATTTACTTTTATCCATTTTTACCCTCCCCCTGTGCTGTTTTTGTGTCCATTCGCTGGGCAACTCTCTATGTCCGTTTCCTGCCCTCTCTTCTCATCCTTCTCCTCCTGTCTTCACTGGGATTTGATCCTTGGAACCTCCCATGTGGGAGAAAGGTGTCCTACCACCTGCGCCATCTTAGTTCCTGGTTTTTTGGTGCGTCTCATCTTGGCTCTCCCTTGTGTCACTCTCCTGTTACGTCATCATCTTGCTGCATGGCTGGTGGGGCCTGGTGGCGCACCCGCACGCGGGGCCTGGGGGGCTCACCCACTCACAGGGTCTGGTAGTGCACCTTTGCACGAGGCCTGATGGCGCACCCGCGCATGGGGCCTGGTGGCCCACGCACCTTCTATATTTTTCTTTTTTTAATTTTTACTGGGAGGTCCCAGGGATCGAACCCAGGTCCCTCCATATGGGAGACAGACGCCCAACCATTTGAGCCACATCCGTCCCCCTGCTGTATGTCTTAAGGTTGACCAAAAATACCTAGAGTTACAGTCTTTTCCCATACAGGATGTCATATAATAAATCAGCCTTAGTTTATCACCAGCATTCTAAAAACCAGACCTAGGGAGAAAAACTAGGTCTGGGGACACATGCATGGTTTCTAACATAGCGAATGTTTAGCCTACCCTGATTATCACAAAATCAGGACAGCGAGAATATTCACATGTATTGGCTTTTATAATGGGAATTTATTAGGTTAAAAGCTTTGTGTTCTGAGGCTTTGAAAGTGTACAAATCAAGGCATCATCAAGAGATGCTGTCTTACCAAGTTGTAGCGGTAGGCAATCAGGCACATGGTGGCATCATCTAAAGATACCTTTTCTTATAGCTACAGCTGTGAGTGATCAAGCACAGTGCTGGTCTGCTCATCTCTCCCCTCTCCTCTTGACCTCGTCTCTTCAGCTTTGAGCTGCTCCATGGGCCTAGCCTCTTGGAGGCCTCTTTCCATGCCTCTGTGCTGTGCAGATTCCAGGTGGCCTTCTTTCAGTGCCTCTGCTGCTTTTTTTCCTGTGTGTCTCTGCTTTCAGTCCTCTGTTTATAATGGACTCCAGCAAGAGGACCAAGACCCACCCTGGGTTATACCTCATGGAGTAATCCACTCAAAGGCTCCCCAGTTGATCCAATTCAATCAAAGGGTCCCAAACCCACAGGATTTGGGTTAGCTTTAAAAAAAAAAAAAAAGCTGCAAACTGTCAGAAATCTGATCCAAAGAAACTGAGAGATAGTAAATATGTGTTGATTTAAGTCACTATGTTTGTGGTAATTTAGGTAGCAAGAGAAATTGAATACATAACCCATCAGTCATTTCCTTTCTTTGGTGCCTTCAACTTCTCTTTCTCTCACACACAAACATACACACATGCATGCACATGCCTCTTCATATCAGCAATTCAACAAGTTCAAGTCTTTCCTAGTTTACAAATTTATCCCTTAATCCCATGTCCTTCTATCTGTCCCCCATTTCACAGCCAAATATCTTGAAAGAGTGGTATGTCAGAGAGGAATTATATATGGCTTTCACAAGTGGCTTACACAAAAGCAGGCTCTGTTTTTCTTTCATGTGACAGAAAGTCTGAAGGCAAGCAATACGGGGTTTTATCAGCCCCTCAAGGATGTCATCAGTGTCCCAAGATGCTTCTTCCTACTACACAATGCTTACTTAGCGTATGGCTCTTGTGGTTGCTTTTATGCTTCCCTCAGTCATTTAAACTGTATTCTAGGCAGGCAGAAGAGAAAAGGAAAGGAGCAAAAAGGCTAGTTTCTAGCTGGAGCTAGCAGGAGCTTTCTCAGATGCCCCACTCAATGACCTGCTCTTATCTCTCTGTATAGAACTTGTCCACACACCTCTATGGCACTTTGGGAAAAGTGATTTTTATAGTTGGGTATGTTACTTCCCTCAATGTTCTCAAAGCAATAAGCTTGGGTAATCTCAGGGCTCATTTCATTTCTTTGCCTTTTCTCAGGTGTCACTGTTCTTCATGGCCTTCCTACCAGGATTTTAAAAAGCAATGTTTTATGTATTTTATGTTTTTATAAGTTAAGACTTTAAATTTTTAAAAAGTTTAACTTAAGTTTTTTAAAAAGTGTTTTTCTTTAAGTCAGGTAGGAGGGTAAATCTGTTTGTCCTGCTACTCTATCTTGGCTGGAAGAGGAAATCCAATAAACACATGTTTGTTAAACTTTGATCTATATGTTAGATATTTTAGAATGTCTTTTCAGACACTTTCCTACTCTCCTTCTATTTGGAGAGACTGGACAGCTAAAAAAAAAATCTTTATTTCCCAGACTCCCTTGCAGCTAGGAATATAGATTTAAACCAGTTATACCAGATAGATGGACTTGCCTGAGATTTGAAAGGCTGTAGTATGGCAGAGGCCATCTTGCAGCTGCTATTGCTAATGATAAGCAAAGTTGGAGGGACATGAGATTTTGAGATAGATAAACTCAATTTTTCCAGACTCTAATCACTGGATTTGTGGATGTGAGAGGCAGTTGTGGCAGTAACATTAGCAGCAGCTACCTCTTGATTCCAGCTACAAATATGTGCCCTTGAAATGAATCATCCAATAGCAGCCCAATGACTCCTGCTACTCCAGTCCTTCGAAAGAGTATAAAAACACCTAATTCCCTATTTTTCCTTCCTGCACTGAACTCTATCCACTATAGATTTTGGTATCAGAAGTAGTTGCAGGAAACATGTTATCAAAGATGAAAATCTTGGCTTGTGATAACCCCAGTAACCACTTGAAAAATGTGATACCTGTTGTCCGTGGTATGTAGTGTTAAAACAGTTACTGCAAGCATTACCCGTGACCCCTTAGCTGGAATGAGGTAACTATTGAAACAAAGGTTGAAGGACTGAGTGGCTATTACAACAGACAATAGACTATTACGATGTGAACAGAGTAACAGATGGACACTGGGGTAGATGCCTATTTCTGACTTCACTGAGGGATTAAAGAGAGAATAATAAGGTTGGGGTTTTTAATTCTTGGCCTGGAGTCATTCAGAGATCAGCTACATTCTATAAATGCTCTCACACAGAGGTTCTTTTTTTTTTTTGAGGTACCGGACCAGCGATTTAACCCAAGACCTCATATGTGGGCAGCCACCACTCAACCACTGAGCCACATTGGCTCAGTAAGTTGGTTTTATCATTTGTTTTGCTTGTTTCCCTGAGTTGGTTTTATCTTTTGTTTTGCTTGTTGTTTGTTTTTGTTTTTTCAGGAGGCCCCGGGAACCGAAACTGGGACATCCCATGTGGGGAGCAGGTGCTCAACCACCTAAGACACATCCATTCCCCAAACAGAGGTTCTTAAAGTATGGTCACGGGATCTCTGGGGGTCCCTGAAACTCTTTCAAGGAGTCCACATAAAAACTGTTCCATAATAATAAGATTTTTCTTGCCTTCTTCCCTCTTATTCTTTCATAATTGTTGATAGACCATGATGTGCAATGATGTCATTGCTTTGACAGCTAATGGAATGTGCACTTGTGTATGCATAAGCTTTCTAGAATTTTCTAAGGTAGAGAGTTTAGGGTGTAAATATGTTCATATTTAGAGATTAAATTGGTTTGTTCTCAGTATTTCTATTGTGTTTTTACTAGCTATCTTGTTTATATCTACAGTAATTTCTGAAATCTCATTATTATCCAATAATTATTTTGAAATTTGTTTTTTCATGAAAATACAAAATAAGTATACTTTGTTTTAAAATATTTAAATTTCAAAAATTTTTCTAAAATTTTATTTGAAATTATTTTTTTAGAATTTAGTAATATTTTCAACATTATAGGAAATTTATTAGAAATATAATTTTATTTGCAATATAATCTATAAAGTTGTATTGCTGGCTTACAAAGGGGATATTAAAAGATTCACTTACTGAGTACATGGCTGCATCATCTATGCCTAAAAATGCAGAAAAAGAACAATCTGATATGCCATCGAGTTCTCTGACTCATGAAAGGGAAGAATCTACTCCAAAGAAACTTAGTGAAATTGTAAATAAGAAACAAAATATGGTGAAAGCTATCTTTCCATTGGCTTGAAAGATATTAATTTACCACATTGTGTTTTACACAGTGAATATTGGTGATTAGTATTATAGTGGCAGTTAGGTTGCAGCATTTCTAACAGATTTATTGAGATATAATTCACATACCATACAATCCTCATTTAAAGTGTACAATTCAATGATTGTCAGTGTATTTACAGAGTTGTGCAAGCATCACCACAATCAATTTTAGAACATTTTCATCACCCCAAAAAGAAACTTACTGTCTTTATAGATTTGCTATTCTGGACATTTCATATAAATGGAATCACACAATAGGTGATCTTTTTTGTGTGGCTTCTTTCACTTAGCATAATGTTTTCAAGGTTCATCCATGTTATAGCATGTATCGGAACTTCGCCTCATTCCTTTTCATTGCCAAATAATATTCCATTATATTTTATTGCTGAATAATGTTCTACATTTTGAATGAAGTCATGAACTGGTAGAGCAGGGAGCTCCAAGAATGAGTGCCTCAAATGAAGCAAGCATTAAGCTGGCAAAAGCTGTCATAATTAACTTTTTAGAACTTTGGAATCTAATAAAGAATTTACAATAACCAGGGCAGTGCTTAATGAAAAGGCTGCTAAATTTTGGTAAGAAAACATTGGCATTTTTGCTTACTGGCTCCCATCCCTCATTCTCAGCTTAGCAGTCGCCATGAGGATGGAGGCCCACGTTCCTGGTACAGCTTGCTGGTGCTAGGCGGAGCAACATGGACCTTGTTCTCAAAAAATTGTGACTGTGTGTTCTGACCCGTCTGTTGCTTCCCAGAAGGACTGGCACAGAAGCTTGCTTTTGTTTCAACTCTTCAACACTCAGAGCTGGAACATCTTCCTGGATGGCATGTCAAAAATATTTAAATACTTATACTAACCAAAGTCACTTGGGGCAAGGGATGGCGGAAGGGGCAAGCAGCAGACAGATGGAAAAGCCTTGGATAGAGGAGGCTAAGGATGGAACACAACTGGGGGCAGAAGGGCTTTGAAGGACTTCCATATGCAATGGGGAATCCAGGCTGCAATGTGGATGCCCAGGTCGGAGCGCATGCTCAGAAAAGGAATGAGAAGACCCCAGGTGTACCAGTCAGGGCTGTCCAGAGAAACAGAACTAACGGGATCTATGTATTTAGAGATCTTTGTAGGACTTGTTGCATGTGACCTTGGGGACGGGCAAGTTCGAATTCCATAGGCCAGGCTGCAAATTGGAAGCTCTGATAAAGGTGGAGCTGAATTCCCCGAGAGAGGCTGGCAGCTGAAGTAGAGGCAGGAGTTCCTCTTTCTGACTTCTGAAATCTTCAGTTCTGGCTTAAAAGATCTCCGACTGATTGGAGGAGGAGACTCCCCTCCTTGCTGAAGGCAACCTCATATTTTGCTGGTGGAAATGTAAAACGGTACATTCACTTCAGAAAACAGTCTGGCATTTCCTCAAAAGGTTGAACATAGTGTTACCATTTTACCCTGCAATATAACCAAGAAAATGGAAAACAAACATTCACAGCAAAGTTGTACATAAATATTCATAGCAGCATTTTTCATAATAGCTGAAAGTACAAATAATAGAAATGTATATCAACTGATGAAAGGATAGACAAAATGTGCTATGTCGGTACAATGGAATATTATTCAGCTATAAAAAGGAATGAAGCACTGATCATGTTACAACATTGGTGAAGTTTGAAAACATTATGCAAAGTAAAAGAATTCAGACACATATATTGTGTGATTCCATTTATATGAAATGCCCAGAACAGGCAAATCTATGGAGACAAAAAGTAGATTATTGGTTACCAGGGGCTGAGGGTAGGGGAGGATAGGGAGTGACTACTAATGGGTAAAGGAATTCATTCTGGAATGATGAGATTATTGTTCTGGAATTAGAAAGCGGTGATGGTTGCTCAATTCTGTGAATATACTTAAAACTGTTGAATTATACACTTTAAATGAAATAACTGTATAATATGTGAATTACATCTCAATAAAGCTGTTATAATAGTCAATGATAAAATTTGATGAAAATTGTAAAATTTGAGCTTTCAAGTGAAAGTTAAATTTTAAAAAATGTGTATTCAACCCAGTGTGATTGACAGCTTTTCAATACTTAGACACTCTGATCACTTTTCTGATGAGATCAATGGTGATATCAATAGGTATAATGTAGCTATTGTATGAAATGTGTCAACAAT
The DNA here is from genome assembly GCA_029593785.1 of Cabassous unicinctus. Lineage (NCBI taxonomy): Eukaryota > Metazoa > Chordata > Mammalia > Cingulata > Chlamyphoridae > Cabassous > Cabassous unicinctus. The sequence continues at coordinate 6,510 of JAQZBX010061578.1, forward strand.
TGGAATATCTACATAACATAGTGAATTAATATTTTCCAAATGACCAATGCATGATATTAACAAAATCATGTATGGGTAAAAGAGCTAGTCAAAATCCAAGATAGGCCAATATATTTTTAAAGTAACAGAGTACAAAAAGTTCATTGATGTGAATTCATATTCTACATTGCAAGTAACCTTTCAGATACTACATTTGTTGAGTATTGGTGTTGTATCAAATAAAAATATTCACAATTATCTGAAAAGGCTATTTAAATACTCCTCTTTCCCAACTCATATCTCTTAAGACTGGATTTTCTTTTTATACTTTAACCAAAACAGCATATTGCAACAGATTGAAGGCAGATGTAGATATAAGAATCAGCTGTCTTCTAGTAGGCCTGACGTTAAGTATACTTGCAAAAATGTAAGACTATGCACTCTACTCACTACATTTTTTTTGGTTTGGAAAATATAATTATTTTATATAAAAATATGTTATTTATATTAAAATGCAGTGTGTTATTGCTATTTTAAAATCTAATAAAAATATTTTGAAACTATTTCATTTTTAATATTTAACACAATGAAGTATTAATAGATAAGAGTCATCTAAACAAAAGCTCTTTGCTGTTCTCAATAACTTTTAAGAGCATAAAAGGTCCTGAGATGGAAAAGCTTGAGAATTTCTGCCCTAAAAGAATCTCTTCCCTCTTGGAGCTGCAAGGTTGACATGGCTTCATATCAAACACATTGAAATCACAGTCTCCTTAAGTATATCTTATGGAAATGTTTAGGCATTAATGAGGAAAGTGTGCAACCCTGAAAACTGGAATGGAGAAACATAGAATTCTGATGAATCAGAGGACCCTGAACCGCAAACTCCTTGAACTCTCCTTTTCAGGAAGAGAAACTCCCCCTTCTGTCCAACGAGTCCTCTCCTGCCTTGCTCAGAGGCTCTGTGGTGTTCTTGCCTGTAGTAGTTATCTTCAAAGCATGACACCTTTGTTCCTCCTCCCTTTCTTCCCATCTTCTTTCCAGGCCTATAACTAGTCAGATGGAAGCAGAGGGCCCAGGACATAGGCTGACCCAGAAGATATAGCTCACAAACAAAAATATTTGCATTATTTTACCAGCTTATATTTTTAGACACCTAGACAATATGTGTGAGAATGGATGCTAAAGATATTAGACCAGGGAAGAGGAAAGATATTTTAGATTAGGCCAAATTTGTAAAGATGGGTCAAGTCACCAGGAATTCTAGACTTACTATGCTAGTTTGAGCAGCTGGGAGTGGTTCTAATATTTGACTGGCTTATTCTAAATGAAGCTGAAATACCAGGATTCTGTTAAATCATGTAGAGGCATTAATATAAAGGCTTAGGGAGAGAGAGAATAATGAGTTAGATTTACCATATGAGATCTGCTCACCCAACCCCTATGTCCCCCAAGAGAATATCCTCCTTTTACTAAGGCAACAAGTATACCAAATATACACAGGTGAGCAGTGCTCCATCATCTTTGAAGAGCTGAATTGCTGAGGACAGTAGAAACACTTTTTTAGATTCTGTAAAAGGGAAACAAGGCAGCTGGCATGGGAGAAAAACTTGGGGGAGGATTGAGACATTTAATGACCAATTTTACTAATGTAATTGTTATGTTTATAAGTGTGACTTGTAGCAAAACCATAAACAACTTTATTCCTTTTCCCATATTGCCTGTTCAAATGCTCCGTCAATATTGGCAGTTGTTTTCTGGCCCCTAGATGAAATTTTGAGCAGACTTTTCTGGCTTTTTCCTCAAATAATGCCTTCTGGTCACTTAAAAAAATTGACATATAGCTCATGTACTGCAAAATTCATTATAGTCAGCTTTCATGACAAAAATATTCTCAATTAGGAGCATGGTGTAAACAATATTTTTAAATTTCAAATTTGATTTAAAATTAAAATTTCTTCTTTCCCTCCAGCTTACATTCATTGTGAGCTAGAACCATGTGTTGGAAAAGATGGCTTATGATTCTCCCTTTTCCCACTTAGTGCTTCTGTTTCTCTTCTGCCACCATCTTTGGCTCCTCCTGGTTTGAAGTGAGGGAGAGAGGAGAGATGGGGAGCAATGAGGATCCTGCCTGGTCCTGATCTAGCCTTGAGTGATTTTGACTATGGTTGTGTTCAAAGCTGACCTTCTTATGGGCACTTTCTTGAATTTTCCAGAGACCTCTCCTTCCTACCATATTGTGGGTGATATAGGAAAACGCATATTCTTGTTTGGTCACTTAAGATTTCCCTCTTGTCTTCTCTTTCCAGAATGTTTCTACTAAGGTCTTTGTATTAGTCAGCCAAAGGGGTGCTGATGCAAAGTATCAGAAATCTGTTGGCTTTTATAAAGGGTATTTACTTGGGGTAGAAACTTACAGTCACAAAGCCCTAAAGGGTCCAACTCAAGATACCATAAGAGGAACTTTCCCGCTCAAAGTCATTTGCCACGTGTTGAAGCAAGAAGGGTTCAGCCTTCCTTCTTCCTCTTAAGGCTCCGTGGTCCCAGCTTCTTTTGCTCTCAATTGCAGGCTGGCATAAGGCTTGTCTCTCAGGGCTCCTCAGCTGCTCTGTTCTCTTCAGCTGCAAACTATCAGGCTCAACGCTCTTCTTGGGGCCTCTGCCATGTCTATAGAGCTATCTCTCTTCCTCTGTGTTCTTCTCTGTGTATCTACTTCTATGTTCTTGATTGTCTGTTTATATAGGCCACCAAGGGGATGGGGACTCAACCCTGAAGCTCTAATGACATGGTCGAATCAAAGCTCTAATCTTGATTTAATAAAGTAAATGTAAAGCCTTTGAGTTTAAATTAATCAAAGGGTATCATGTCCAGAGGAACAGACAAGTTTACAAACATAATCAATATCTCTTTTTGGAATTCATAAATAATATCAAACTGCTACAGTCTCCTTGCTTCTCCAAACAGCTGTCTTGGGCAGGATCTAAGAAAATGCCATAGCACTCTACTTCCATCTCATCTTTCTCTGTTTCTTTCTCTCTCTGCCTCTGTCTCTCTCTCTCTCGTTTGCCAGTTGTTTCATGGAAAGCATACACCATACACCTGCTTTCAGTGAGAGTAAGGTACTTCCTAAGCCCATTACTACTTTGCTGCCATGGGCTGGTTCAGTCAGGTTACTGCCCTTGACATATCTCTGGCATGAGTCTGACGTCAATCCACAGGGTCCCCTAAATTGTGGGGACCATATATCCAGATCTCCAAGCTCTCTAAGTTATCTTTCATTAACCCCTGTCATGGGACTGTGGTGCTCTCTCCAAAGAAATCCTCCCTCTAATCTCTAACTCTTTCACTTGTATTCTCAATCTCTTAGTTGCAGGTCAGCCAAGGGTCACAAAACATTCTTGCCTATCTCCTTTGCAAGTCCTGCTACAGTAGTCTTATAACTCACTTTGGAATGTGGAAGTGGCATTCCTTTGTCTGGAGTCTAAGCTGAAATGAAATAGAAATAGTGCTATTTTAACATCCTGTTACAACAACTTGTGTGATATCCATCCTCTTTCCCGTTTCCATAAAATATTCAGTAAAATGTCCTTTTCTGGTCATTGACTTGAGAAAGAGGATGAAACACTGAGTATGGTCTTCACATGAGTATGGGTCAACTCTTAGGTGGAATGTCCCATCTGGTATTTTGGGGAGATAACGTCCAGGATTTTTTTAAACTAACAGGTAGTAGTTGGCAACAAGTTGGACCAAATGACCACCTTAAAAACGAGTCCTGAGTGCATTCTGACTACGATGACAAAGGGAGTAGCAATCAAGCTGGCATGAGGCATGGCAGTTGTTGGACTACTTTCTCAGCAGCAAACTGTGTAAGCTAAGTGAAAGTCAGTACCAGAGTCCTGGTGAGGGTGGGGTGGGGTAAAATACATAATCTAGACCACGGGTTCTTAACAAGGGGTCCGTGAGCTTGAATTGCAATTAAAAAAAACATTATTCTTGTGGGGACGTTGGTGCGGGAGTGATATATTTATTAAATAATACCCAATATAGTGTGGACTTAGTAAGGGGTCCGTTGTTTTTCACCTGATGGGCAAAGGAGTCCATGGAACAAAAAAGGTTAAGAACTCCTGATCGAGAACGGATATTTCAGATGGAAAGTCAGGCTTGTTACATGCGAGAAAGTCTTTTTTTAAAAAAAGATTTATTTATTTATTTACCCCCCCTGTTGTTTTGCACTCGCTGTCTGCTCTGTGTGTTCTTCTGTGTCTGCTTGTCTTCTCTTTAGGCAGCACGAAGAACTGATCATGCGAACTTCTGGAGTGGAAGAGAGAGGTACTCAATTTCTTGCACCACCTCAGCACCCTGATCTGCTGCATCTCTTATTGTATCTCCTCTGTGTCTCTTTTTGTTGCGTCATCTTGCTGCGCCTGCTCTCCATGCGGGCCAGCACTCCTGAGCAGGCCAGCACTCCTGCACGGGCCAGCTCTCCACTCAGGCCAGCTTGCTTTTTACCAGGAGGCCCCAGGAATCAAACCCTGGACCTCCTATATGGTAGACGGGAGCGCAATTGCTTGAGCCACATTTGTTTCCCTGAGAAAGTCTTTTAAAACTCTTAGGAAATCCCAGCCTGGAAGTGCTTTATCCAGCTCTAAAGGACAGACAATTTCTTTAGAAAATGCGGTCTTTCTCAGAAGGGGCGAGGAAGGATGTGGCAGTCTCTCCCACATATTACCACTGAGGGAAGTTTCCCTAGACGGTGAATGGCTGCTGTTGGCCTGGCCATCAAGCTGGGAGTGTGACGACTGGTCCATGTCACATGCTGCCAGGAACCCTAGAAATTTGGGGATAGGAAAGTAAGATTTTGAGTCGTGCTAGGATATTCTAGTGAAATGTTATGAGCGTGGTAGACCTTGGAGATACAGAAGTGATAGAGATGAAGAGAAGTTTGTACATTTTGGCACTATAATTATTCTTAGACCAACTGTCAGTTCACATCTTTCATGTGATGAAATGCCTGAGAGCCCATGAAAGGGTATATGGTAACATGAGGAGGTGCTGGAATGTATACGTTGAGTGTCTGATCACATGCCAACCAGAAGGAAACAATGCTCTGGAAAGCCTTATCGGGAAAGACCAAAACAAAGCAAATCTAAGATTTCAATAGAGTCTTCTAGTTCTCACTGTTGGTGCATCTAATTTGGGAAGCAACAGGAAAGGAAATGTCATTTTGTTAGTTGGGACCTGAGGTGCTGGTACAAAATTGTGGTTAATAAAACAAATAAGGGAGGTTCTTCTACTACAAGGTGTCAAGAATGTGGTGATACATGGGAAAAATATAACTAATGTAATTTATAGGCTATAGTTAACAACATTGTAATATTTTTGTAGCAAAAGCAAAGTTGGTATTACATTAAGGCTAAGAGTAAAAAGAGAATATGGGTTTGGTTTTGTGAGATATGAATATGATTAAGCATTTTTTTCTCTTCTTGATTTTTTTTCATTAATAAGGAGACTTTGACTATGCCATTTAACTAATCTGTGTTCATCTATGTATCTTCCTGAACATCAGAGGACCTATTGAGTTAGTAGTTGGAATTAGATGAGATGGAAGTGCCAGGACAAAACTATTTAGGAGTAATGCTTCCATAACTTGTTGAGTTGCCTTTTTCTATTTTATTATTTTTTAAAATTTGAAATAAAGTTTGAATTAAAAAAAAAAAAGTAGCCTCAAGCTTCTGGCCTCATCCATCTTTACTGCTATAAATTCCAACCGAAAAGAGGTCATCTCTCTCTCCCCACATCTTAAAATAGTGCGGTACATTTGTTACAACTGATGAATAAATATTGAAGCATTGCTACTAACCAAGGTCCATAGTTTACATTGTGGTTTACACTTAATTCCAATGCCCTAAAAATGCCCTATATTCCAGCTATTCCTTCTTCCCCTCCCTTTGGAACCTCTGGTGACCACTATCTTTATATCAATGTTACAAGTTCTTCCATTACTAGAATAAAAATAAGTCTACTTTAGTCCATAGTTGCATTCCCTGACTTAGGTTTGTTAATTCCTCAGTCTTGAGGATTTGGGGGTGATGATGTCCATTCTGCTTCTGATTGAGAGGGGGCTTAGATCCCATGGGGCAGATGGATGGAACTGTCTTGCTTGCAGTTGTAGATACTCTGTTGTTTGGGATGGGTGTTGTCCATCATCATCATTTTGTTAGTTGTCCTGGGTGAGTCCAATGAACTGGAGAGTAGGTGTTGATATGCAAGGGTGGTTCAACACAAGAAAATTAATTAGTGTATAAACCACAATAATAAATCAAAGGACAAAAATCACATGATCCTCTCAATTGATGCAGAAAAGGCATTTGAGAAAACACAGCATTCTTTCTTGATAAAAACACTCTAAAAGATAAAATAGAAGGAAGCTTTCTCAACATGGTAAAGCGCATATATGAAAACCCCACAGCTAGCATTGTACTCAACAGTGAAAGACTGAAAGCTTTTCTGCTGAGATAGGGAACAAGACAAGGATGCCAATTGTCACCACTGTTATTCAATACTGTGCTAGAAATTGTAGAAAGAGCAATTAGCAAGATAAAAAAATAAAAGGCAGCCAAATAGGAAAGGAAGAAGTAAAACTTTCACTATTCACTGATGATATGGTCCTATATCTAGAAAATTCCAAAAAATCCACAACAAAGCTACTAGAATTAATAGACGAGTTCAGCAAAGTGTTGGGATACAAGATTAATATGCAACTTTCAGTAGCATTTCTATACACTTCTGATGAGTAATCCGAGGAGTAAGTCAGGAAAAAAAATTCCATTTATAATAGTGGCTGAAAGGATGAAATATTTAGAAATTAACTTAACCAAAGACGCAAAAGACCTGTATTCAGAAAACTACAGAACATTGATAAAAGAAACCAAAGAAGACCTAAATAAATAGAAGGACATTCTGTGTTCATGGATTGGAAGACCAAATATTGTTAAGATGCCAATTCTACCCAAACTGATTTGCAGATTCAATGAAATCTCAATCAAAATCCAAACAGCCTTTGTCGTCGTCGTTGTTGAAGAACTGGAAAAGCCAATTATCAAATTTATTTGGAAGGGTAAAGGGCCCTGGAGAGCCAAAAATAGCTTTAAAAAGGAAGAATGAAGTTGGAGGACTCTCATTTCCTGACTTTAAAGCATATTACTCAGCTACAGTGGTAAAAACAGCATGGTACTGGCATAAAGATAGACATATTGACCAATGGAACTGAATTGAGAACTCAGAAACAGACCCTCACATCTGCAGTCAAGTGATATTTGACAAGGGTGCAAGCCAACCCAGAACAGTCTATTCAACAAATGGTGCTGCGAGAACTGGATATCCTCACCCAAAAGAAAGAAAGAGGACCTCTATCTCACACTTTATACAAAAATTAACTCAAAATGGATCAAAGAACTAAATATAAAAGTTACAACTAATTCCTAGAAGAAGATGTAGGGAAATATCTTCAAGATCTTGTGGTAGGTGGTAGTTTCTTAAACCTTACACCTAAGGCATGAGCAATGAAAGAAAAAATAGATAAATGGGCTCTCCTCAAAATTAACCACTTATATTCTTCAAAAGACTTTGTCAAGAAAGTAAAAAGGCAGCCATCTCACTGAGAGAAAATATTTGGAAACCACATCTCTGACAAGGGTGTGATATCCATTTTATATACAGAGATCACACAATTCAATGATAAAAAGACAAGCAACCCAATTTAAAAAATGGGCAAAAGATTTGAATAGACATTTCTCCAGAGGAAATACAAATGGCCAAAAAGCACATGAAAAAATGTTCAAGATCACTAGCTACCAGGGAAATGCAGATCAAAACTACAATGAGATACCATTTTACACTTTATAGAATGGCCATTATGAAAAAAAAAAACAACACATAAAACTTCAAGTGCTGGAAAGGATGTGGAGAAACAGGAATACTCCTTCATTGTTGGTGGGAATGTAGAATGGTGTACCCTCTGTGGAAGACATTTTGGCAGTACCTCAAGAAGCTGAATATAGAATTGCTAGATGATCCAGCAATCCCATTACTAGGAATATATCAGGAAGAACTGAAAGCAAGGACACGAACTGATATTTGCACACTGATGTTCATAGAAGCACTATTCACAATTGCTAAAAATTGGAACCAGATCAAGTGTCCATCAACCAATGAACAGATAAACAAAATGTGGTATATACATACAATGGAATACTATTCAGCTGGTAAGAAGAAATGAAATCAGGATGCATATGACAACATGGATGAACCTTGAGGATATTATGTTAAGTGAAATAAGTCAGACAGAAAAGGACAAATATTGTATGGTCTCACTAACATGAACCAAATAAGATAAGTAAACTCACGGAGGTAAACTCTAGAGTATAGACTACTAGGAGATTGAATGTGGGTTAAGAATTGGAGCTAATGCTTAATATATGTAGAATTTTTAATAAGGTTTATCGTGAAAGTGTGGAAATGAATAGAGGTGATGCTAACACAGTATAGTGAGTATAAATAACACTGCAGATTTATAAATGAGATTGTGGTTGAAAGGGGTAGTCTGGACATAAATGTCAATTGAAAGGAAATGAGGGAATAATCTAGGGAATGTATAACATAGTGATTTTGGTGGTGGATGAAGATTGTAGTTAATAGTATAAACATAAGAATGTTTATTTATTTACAAAGTGTTAAGAATATAGTGATACACTGGAAAACTACAACTAATGTAACTTATGGATGATAGTTAACAGTAATATTGTAATATTTTTGCAGCAAAGGCAAAGAAAATATTATTTCAATTCTAAGACAACAATTTGGGGTATATAGGGGTATGGGATTTTTCCTTTCGAAGTAACGAAATTGTTCTAAAATTGACTGAGGTGATGACAGCATAACTATGTGATGAAATGGTAACCACTGAGTGTACACTTTGAATGGATTGTACAAAGCATGGGACAGTATATGGTTAACAGGAGAAATATAAGAACATTCTCTCATGAACTATAACAAATACATAATACTAAGACCAGGTGTTAATAATTGGCTGAGTTGGGGGAAAAATACACCAAAATTTAAGATATGGGCTATAGTTATTAGTTATTTCTAATATTTTTATGATGCTCTTTCATAGTTTGTAACAAATGTTTCACAACAATGTAAGGTGTTGGTGGTGGGGTGATGTATGGGAACCTTGTATGATGACAAGCATGCTTGTTTTGTAAGTTCACAAGTTTTACTATACACTTATTGTTTATGTATACTCCTGTATGAATTATATACTTTAAAAAATTTTTATTAAAAAAAAAATGTGGTACTGGCCTAAGGACAGGCAAATAGATCGAGATAGAACTGAGAGTTCAAAAATAAATTCACACATCTATGGCCAATTAATTGACTTTTGGAAAGGGTGCCAAGTCCATTCAATGGGGAAAGAATAGTCTCTTCAACAAATGGTGCTGGGAAAGCTGGATATCCATATGTGAAAGAATAAAACTAGACCCCTACCTCACAACACACACAAAAATTCACTCAAAATGGATCAGTGGCCTAAATATAAGCTAAAACCATAAAACTCTTAGAAGAAAACATAGGGAAACCAAGTGTCAGCACTTACCCACTAGAGGCAAGGTGAATGCAGTTACTAAAATAGGCAATAGGGCCAGAGCGACTATCAGAATGTTTTAACTCACACGGATCTTTGGCGGTGTCTATTAATCACAGAGAATTAAATAAATGGACATTTTACTTAAGCAATTTTTGAACTATCCTCTTAGAAAAACTCTAGCTCTAGTGAGCAGAGACCTGACTTGAGTTACCACAATAACAGTCATGGCCTTTAATCCTGTCTATGGATGTTAAGTCATTTCATAGGTCCTTGAGGAATGAGTAAAGGGCAGACTGGGTCTTCATGAGGAAGACCCATTTATTCCTCACGGAGACCAGCAGCGATTTCTCAGAGTGAATGGGCACTGGGAAAAGGAAAATATTCCTTTTAGGAATTTCTATATACTAGCAATGAGTTATGTCAATTCATGTGGATAAAAAAAAGAAAAGAAAAGAAATTAAAGCCACAGAAGTCCATTGGCCAGAATGGTAGCTTATGGAGGTCAGATGGTTAGTCCAGATTTGGCTACAGTGCATTTTATAGTGATTCCAGAGAACCAAGTGTGGGTAATTCCCCAATTTTTGAATGTATAGTTGGAATAGACATACCTGGCGACTGGAAGACTATACATATTGGCACCCTGATTTGTGGAATGAGGGCAATGTAGTAGGAAAGGCTGAATAGAATCCGCGTAACTACCTTTTCCTACCAAAACAGTAAACCAAAGCAATACCACATCCCTGGGGAATTGCAGAGATTAGTGCCCCTTTCAAAGACAGAAAAAGGCAGGCATACTGATTCCTATCACTGCACTATTTTTTTTTTTTTCCTCTTAACTTTATTTGTACATTTAATAATCGAAAATATAAACAATTAAAAACTAAAAAGTAAACACAGATGAATATATATATACATTTCTCCATTAAATGTAATGGATACAT
>JAQZBX010061579.1:0-17075 GCA_029593785.1 Cabassous unicinctus
TTATTTATTTATTTATTTATCCCCCCCTTGCTGCTTGTGTTTTACTGTGTCCATTCGCTGTGTGTTCTTTCCGTGTCTGCTTATCTCCCCCTTGCTGTGAGGTCCCACTGCATCAGCCCACCGTGCCACGCAGGCCGGCCTGCCCTCACAAGGAGGCCCCGGGAAGCGAACCCGGGGCCTCCCATATGGTAAATGGGAGCTCTATCGATTGAGCCACACCCGCTTCCCTATCATTAGTTCTTCAGGTACCTTTTTTTTTTTTTTTGAGGTACCAGGGAATGAACCCAGGACCTCATACATGGGAAGCAGGTGCTCAACCACTTGCACTACATCTGCTCCCCTCCAAGTACCCTTTAAGCTCTGGCCTCATTCTCCCCTCCTTCCAGGACTTTGATGGTATGAATGTCTGATTTTTTATTAAATTCACACAGGGTCCCTGGGATCTCTTTGATTTTTTTTTCGGTCTATTTTCTCTCTCTTGTGCAGCTTGAATAATCTCTATTGTTCTATATTCAAGTTAGTTTTCTCTTTTAACTGTGTCCTTCATTTTGCTGTTGAGCACATCCATTATGTTTTATTTTAATTAGCTAAAATATTTTTCAGTTCTAAAATATTCATTTTAAAAATATTTTCTATTTCTTTGCTGAGGCTTTCTATTTTTGCATTTTTTCCAAGCATTTTTGAAATTGCTTGTTGAAACATTTTTATAAAAGTTGTTTTAAATTTTTGTCAGATAATTCTAACATCTCTGTCATGTGGTGTTGTCATGTATTGATGTGTTATTTTTATTCAGTTAAAGATCATTCTTGCTCTTGGTATAAGTGATTTTCAGTTGAAACATGAACATTTTGGGTATTATGTTAGGAGATAATGTTATTTACATGTTCTGTTTTAGCTGGCTTTGTCTTATACTCCTCTGACATAAAAAGGCAGGTTTACTGCTAGGTGGGGTAGAAACCAGGTTCCCTATTGGCCTCCATTGACTCAAATAGGGAGGGTACTTGTTACTGCTGAGCAGGGGTAAGAGTTCTGACTTCCCACTAGACCTCTATTTATACCTTCTGGCTGAGAAGTGTAGAAATACCTTGCTGGAGTTACTATGAACTCTATTGACACAATGGAGCTGATGCTAATGTTGTTAATACTGGACAGTGGTAAAATTCTTGACTTTCCATTAGGTCTTCCCTCATAGCTGGCCATCAGGGAGGGAGAAGTAAGCCTCTTTACTGTCTTATTACTGCCATGGGAAGATGAAAGTCTGAGATGAAATTGAAGGTACAAGCTCCTCACATGGTTTCCACTTATACTTTGGGGAGGGAGTTTTAGGGGATGTCTAGCTGCCTCCTGGCCTCCTGCTTGGTCTTCTCTGACAACACCCCGAAAGGGGTATTGGGGCGCCTCATTACAGCCTACCAAGAGTGAAAATCTAGGTTCCTCACTCATTCTTTGCTGGCTTGAGTGGAGATGGTATCACAGTTCTTTCTGTGGTGATTGGCTAGACTAGAACATTTTCTAAATATATTATTTCTTACTAGCTTCTCTTATTCCTAGTCCTTTGGTTACAGAGAACTGGTTTTGTTGAGGTTTCTTTCAGGTTTACTAGCTACCATATATGGATCACCATATATCAGCTCCAAGTATGAGATTTATGTAGCAAAATGAAAATCCAAAGAATTCATCACCATGTCATTTCTTGCATTCTGAGGTCCTAGCCTGCCTTCTTCCCTCCACATTTCAGAGCCTTCTTATGATTGTTTTATACATAATGTCCTGGATTTTACTCGTATTTAAATCCAAGTGGGAGGAATTAGGGCAAAATATATCTAATTAATCCACCTTCCTGTAAGCAGTAGTCCCACAAACATTTTTAAAATTTCCATTTATTTTAAGTTTGTTATTTTCTAGTCACAAGACGAATCCCATGTGTTAAAGAAATAGATTCGTTTACCACTTGTTAGAAGAATCTTCAGTCACATTGCAAATATATAAACGCACTAAGGGGAGACATTGTCAGCCACTTTTATAACCTATCAAAACCTCTGTGATGGACACTGGACAAGAAGAGGAGAGAAATGTTGAGGAGCAGAGGATAGAGATCGAAAAGTCTGTTGGGTAGATAAAAACAAAGGAGAAACTACCTTTTATGTCAATTTAATAAACACATATATCAGGAATGATGCCCCAATCAGTAAAAGCTGCAGTATTACATAACTGGGTAATAAAAATGTGTGTAGTGGGAGGTGTGGGAGGTGGGGAACATGGGAATCCTTGTAATTTCTGAGTAATAATTAGGTAATCTAAGCACCTTTAAAAAATACATATATATAAAATAACATTTATGTAAGAAAATACACATGCATATATATTTATATATCATTTTACAAATATTGGTATGTACTGTGAAAAATCTTGATTTTTATGAACAATAAAAAAAAAAAATTTCAAATGGGTGGTAAGATGAACATAGACACATGGAGATGCCATAACCAAGGTACTCCTTATAACTTTTCAGTTACTTATTTTCTAGCTTGATAAAAATGTTTCACTATTTCCAATGGTACAGAACAAATTGAATGGAAATTAATTTCATGTACTTGTAGAATGACTTCTGAAGTATTTGTTTTTTAAGTTTCTGAGGTCATTTTTCTTTCCTCTTGTGGAACATCCAAGTTTTCCCACATTATGTCTGTTAGAGAAATTAGAGATGAAGTTTGTAGTCCCTTGCAAGCTTCTTCCTAAAAACAAACCTGAGACTCTTCTGTTTTCACTTGAATCATCCATTTTCCAATACATTATGTTTCAAGTTTCGTGTGCAGCAGAAGTATTTCCTCAGAAGCTGGAGGTATAACCCAGGCAAGCCAGGGCCATCATGACACCGGGAATAACAACAAGGGGTCGTAGAGTGCTACATCAACTTCATTCTGCTTCTGTGTTTCAAACTGCTATATGTTAAGTGGTTTTTCTGTGTTGCATACTGTATCATATCATTTATATATTTTGTCTCATTTACCTCCTTTTGTATAAGTATTAAAATCATCATTTTACAGAGAAGGAAATTGAGACTTAGAGGCATTAATGATTAGCAGGAGGGCACACTGCTAGTAAGTGACAGAACTGGGACTCAAACTCAGTTCTCTCTAGTTCAAAGGCCTGGACATTTTGCTATGATGTCATGTTGTCTCCCCATATAAAACCCAAATGACAAAAACAGTGTGGTCAGGTTCCTAGGGACAGAGGAATTGATTCCATAGCTTCTGGAACTTAGGATTAAAGTGAAATTTGTGACACTGGAGTTGAACATCAAAGTATGAAGAGGCTACAAAAGGCTTCATATTTCTCCAAGGATACTCAAACATGGTATTTTTGTGATACAGTTTTAGGGGAAATTCAAGAAAAAGAAATGTTTAATGGAGTTTTCAGCAGAGAGTCTTAGATACCTCCAAGTATGACAAAACTTTCTTATTCTGAGATTAAATTAATTAATGCTATTATAAAGCTTTGAGATACTAGACTGAAAGGAGCTTTAGAAATAAAAACTCTTCCTCCTGTTTCCCTTGACCATTTTACTCTCCTGCTTTCGTAAGTAATAGTGCAAACACATTTGTCTGCAGCATCTTAAGTAGCAAATTAACATTTGTCAACAAATGTTAACATGTTTGAAATTAATATCTCTGTAGAATGCCTGAAGTTAGACCTTCCTTTCTGAATGTAGAGTTTACTTGCAGCTCTTTATTCTACTTCTATCATGAAGACATCAAAATTGTAAGAAGGAAAATCATTAAACCAACAAAGTACAAATAGTTGCAGACTGATTGCCATCACCAGAAACCATCTACATGTCTGCATGTATGTGGATTTTGAAAACTGCCTCTTTTCCCAAAGCTCCATTAACAATGAAAATCCTATAAACAGGGTGCTTTGGAAAGAGAAAGAAGAGAAAATAAACTCCCAAGATTTAGGAGATGAAAAGGATTCTAGAGATCATGTTTGTTCATTCATTACTTTATTCATCAATATTTTCAGTCATAATTAAGCAGCATGGCATTGTGGATAGAATGGATATTGGATTCATGCAGACAATGTTTCATATACAACTCTTCCACTTTCTGCTTATGTTGCTCATCCTCTTTGAGCTTCAGTTTTCTCTTCTGCAAAATGGGTTTTTCTTTTGAATTGACTCTTTTAGCTTTATGACCATCTTTATCCCAAGTCATACGCGTTGTCTTGAAGTCTACTTTTTCAGATATTAATATAGCTGTTCCAGCATCCTTATCCTTAGAGTTTGCATGGTATATCTTTTTCTGTCCTTTTATTTTCAACCTAAGTCTCTATGTTTAGTGTGTGTCTCTTTTAAGCAGCGTATAGTTGTGTCTTGCTTTTTATCCACTCTGAATATCATTGCAGTTTAATTTCTGATGTTGTTCATTTATATTTAATGTAATTATATATTTGAACTTAAATCTGCCACCTTGTTCTTTGTATTCTGCTTGTCCACTCTTTTTTTTCCCCCTGCTGCTCCATTCTTGTCTTCCTTTGAGTATTATTTTTCAGTGTCCATTTTACCTCCACTCCTGGAGATGGTTCAAATAGGTTATTTTTTGAGATGTTTAGCTCATTGGCTGGAAGTCAACTTATGGTAGCTATTTCTTAATCATGAATTCCTCTCATAATATAATGAATAATCTACAACTCCTGAAACTAGGTGGATATAACTTTATTTTTGACTTAAAGAGGACTTAGAGTATAAGAACAATATGTAGACTAATACACAATGACATGTCAAAATGGTAGTATTTATAAGTATGTTCAAGAAATTACTAAAACATGGTAATAGGCTGTGCAGAAGAAGGGCAAGAAAGGAATTTTTAAGAAAGCGATTGAGAAGGACAGTTCATTTGTGAATATTCATAAATAGAAAGAGAATGGCACTGTTAGTGAACTCTAATTACTACAACAGTGAAATACAATATATATATGTGGGCATGTGGGAGATATGGTCATAAAAGTGGGCAAACTCGACATGTTGAGGTATTCTAAAGTAATTCTTGGAAATATGTACCTCATTTTAATGGTGCTGAGGAATAACTAAAGGGTTAAAAATCCTTTAGATGATATGGTGCCATGTATATTTATAAAAATCACTCTGGTGGTTATGTAAAAGATGCTGATTGGAGGAAGAAAAGTCTGGGGCAGAGGCCACACTCTATTTTGAAGAGAAAGAAATTGAGTCTCAGAGAACCGATGTGATTTACTTCAGTTACAAATTATTAAGAGGGGAGCATGGCATAGATTCCTAATGAATTTTTAATATGGCTTTCTTTACCCAGTACTTTTAAAAATTGCATTTAATGTATTCACATAATAAATGCTTTTTGATGATATTGGAGGTAATAATATGATGTGGTTGTTTCATATTAAGATACATTGATATTTGCAACCAAAACTATGCTAACAAAGAGTGTCAGAGATGTCTTAATATATGTATACACCTAATTCCTAAAGGGAAAAGGGAAAAAATGATAGAATCTTTTGAGGCATTGGCTAGCTGGTTTAAGAGGGCTGGCTTTCTGTTCCAAACTTATAACAAATACCCTTTTAACCTGTTCCCTGAATAGATTTCATACACATTGGGTCAGCCAAGTCATTCTGGATATTCCCCCCGCCCCCTTCCATCTTAAGCTAGATATATGATTGACCGGAGACTATATTTGATTGACAGCTATAACAATTTAAATATAAACACTTTATTAACCTCAGAAAGAGTGTCTCAATAAAAGAGCATGATGGAAACAGACATACAAGGTAGATGGGCTGATTTTGAAGCCAATCACATTGTAACAATGTGACAGAAGCAATGAATCAAATGGAATGCTGTGTAAAACAGTTCCAAAGATATTTTCCTATCTTACTTGAAACTGCAGCTCTCTGTAGGCAAGAAGTACTGATACTAGAGGATTATGCAAAAATGATGTCTTCTTCTACCTCAAAGGATTTTAACTGACTCCAAATTCTCTTGTTGACTTGTCTTTTCAGACCTGGGATGACTCAAGGAAGGTACTCTGTCCTATGACCTGGCTGCACCTTGACCCTTGACTCAGATATGAGCAATTATTTCTGGATGAGTTGGTCAAGAAAAGAGTTAGATGATTAATTAATACTAGTAGCTAATTTATTAAGCACCAATCATGAAACAAGTAGTATACTAAATGCTGTACATGTGTTAACTGATTTAATCTTCACAACAACCAAATGACATGGGTAATATATTTAGTTTACAGGAGGAGAAACTGAAGCTCCAAGAGTCTATGTAAGTTGTGTAAGTAGCCAGGATAAGAATAAAGGCATATTCTCTAGATTCCAAGCTCTTAAACTCCAGGACTCAACTAAATATTGGTCTCCATGACTGCACAATATTTAAAAATGCAAATCATTCTGATGCCCATCTTGCATAGTTGCCCATAATGTTCTTTCAGATATATAAAATTTATTTAATCTTCCTAGCAATGCTGTAAAATAGGTATTATTCCCATTTCACAGCTATAGTAATAGAAAGCTCAGGAAGCCAAGTGATTTTTTCAAGGTTATTTATGGAAGAATCAGTATTGGATTTTGGAATAAGTTAGGCTTAGGTTCAAATCCAGGATCAAATCCAGCTGGGATTTAATTTACAAGCAAATAAATTAAATTCACTAAGCTGAATTTTTATTGAATTCATCTTATATTTTTCTCAATACAGGGCCTGCCTCTTGATAGCTACACAATATATATTTGGTATTTCATTAATCCAATCAATAGAGACCCGTGATGTTGTCTAATTTCTAGGACTAAAGGAGAGAAAAATAAAATGTTAAAATTAAAAATTGAATTCAGGCAAATACAAGCAAAGACAGCATTATCCTAGAAAAACTTTCTAAAGAGAATTTCATAATCTGAGAAAAGCAAAGCTGTGAAAATATCAAGGGATTTTAATAAGTGACACTGCTCTTCATGGCCCAAAGGAAACACAAGCCTCTTAACTTTTTATTTTGTCATAATTACTTCAGTTTAGCCCAGTTGTAGGTCTTATTAGTCAAAAATCATTGAGGAAGGGGTCTTCTGCTTTCAGGAGGATGGACATACTTTTCCCTATCCCTTACACTAAGTATAACTACAAACCTTGGATATATATACATTAAAAACAGACAATCATAAATATGGAAAATATAGAAAGACTCTGAAGGATGATGGAGAGAAGCAAGCAGATCAGCTACAGACCTCAGGAAATGAGGAATGATAAGTATCTAGGTTTTTCTTTTGCCCCATATATCCAGACTTGGAACTGAAGAAGCCCTTAAGTGGGAAATTCCAACAGGCAGAGACAAACAAAGCCTCAGTAAAAGCTTGTTTTCTGTAACCAAAGGACCAGGAGCATCTTAGCAAGGCAGAAAATTTATAGTCAATAGCTATTCTGTTCCAGACAAACACCACAGAAAAAGCTGTGGTTCCACCCCCACCCATGCCAACAGTGATTGAGCAGGTAATTTAGAAATCCATCCGTTGAGGCTCTATGGAACCTGCTGGGTTGGTGTCAGAGAAGGCCAAGTAGGGACCTTAGACTGAATCTCCATACACTGCTAATAAGTTATCCCCCATTCAGGGGTGTGGATTCCACACCCACTGCTGTGGTGTTGGAGGCTCAGTAGAAAGTCAAGATTTTCATCATCACTCAATGATAGTGAGGTCAAACCTACCACCATGTCAGTGAGACCATGTTGAAAGCTGAACTCCTACCCCACCCCAGGTCAGTGTTTTGATCTTTGTTTTGATACCAGGAGGGCTCTCCCCAGCTGTCTCTTTCTTGGTGCTTTCTTCAGCGAACTGACTGGTCTACAGTTTAGCATACATCTCCGATGAATCTATCAGTCGCCTCCCAATTGCCTTTCTTTTATATGTGTGTGTGTGTGTGTGTGTGTGTGTGTATGCTTTTTTAAAAAAAGATATTTAGATTACATAAATGTTACATAAAAAATATAGGGGATTCCCATATGCCCCTCCCTACCTTTCCCACATTATCCCACATTAACAACATCTTTCACGAGTATGGTACATTTGTTACAATTGATGGACACATTTTGGAGCATTGCCACTAAGTGTGGGTTATAGTTTACATTGTAGTTAACACTCTCTCCCGCACAAATTTGTAAGTTATGATAAGATATATAATGGCTTGTATCTGTCATTGGAATGTCATTCAGGACAATTCCCAAGTCCAGAAAATGCCCCCTATTACCCCTATTTTTCCCTCTCCTTCCCCTCAGAACCTCCAGTGGCCACTGCCTCCACATCAGTGATAAAAGTTCTTCCATTGCTAGAATCACATTAAGTTTATAGTAGAATAACAGTAAGTCTACTCTAGTCCATGATTCACCACAAACTCCACTCTTTTTGAGAGGTCTTTTAAAGCTTAAATATTTCCCCATCTACTCCAAATGAAGTAGGTTTCTTTGAGGAAGGATTTAGAGCTCTCTGTCCTATGGCCTGCATCTCCTTTCATGCAAAATCTGAGCCTCCACTCTGGTCCTGGGGGTTGGGACAATGGAATGCTTCTCTCTGAGTGACACCCCTGCTGTAGGAGCTGAACAGTCAGTAGGGAGAGGAGCTGAGGCAGGAGCCCCAGATCTCCTCAGCCCTAACAGCAGGGCAGAGGTGACTGGGGCCTCAGTATTCTTAGAGGTACTTCCCCCAAGGTAGAGCTACCATCCTATGTGTTGGGCTGGAAAGAATAAGGAAGGCCCCACCTTTCAGTTACTCACGTAGAACTAAGCCCCAACAACAGGTAGCAGGGGGCAGGATGAGATATGCTGACATCCTGCCCTTTCTGGAAAGATAGCCCTCTGACTAGAAGCTGGAGGGAGAGGGATCCTGTGTTCCTGACTGTACTAGTCTGGAGTGGAATTTCTGTTACACTGAGCTGGGAGCACGAAGGGAGGGCATGGGTCTAGGTTCAGATATTATAGACTGGCAGTTCTTAACTTAGTTTTAGTAGATTCTCTTGAATAAATATTTCTTCGTTTGTTGTACACTCTTATGGCCATTTCTAGAGACTTTAAATGATTGTTTTTAAACAATGTTCACCAGTTTCACTAGGGTCAGCAGAACTCCTCATGCTGCCAAGCTAAAAGGGGAACCCATCTCTATTATTTCTTAAAATTGCATATGAATCCACAATTAATTAAAAACAAAAAGTTAAAACACAAAACAAAAGACTATGATAGTACCCAAGATAGGTATTTTGTTGTAAGTGATTTGAGGGGAGATGGTCTCAGGGGAGTGAGGGAAAGTAAAACGGGCAGGAGATGGAACTAAACAAGGAAGTGGTCTCAGCTAGAAACTAGTTGCATCTCGATCCCATGAAATCTCCTGAACAGGGTTTCACCATAGATTTGGTCCCATCTTGAGACCTGTCAGTCACTCATTGAATTCAGGAAGTCCCTGGAGAGGGACTAATCTCTTGGGCAAGGTGGCTCATAGACTCCAAGGGCAATTACATGGAAAAAGGGCCAGCTGTGAGCAATTAGCAATCAACACTGACAACAGGTGGGGTGTGGGTGCGTTGGCCAGGTAAAGGGAATGTGAGCGGCACACAAAAGCATCTATTACTTCTAAACTTTCATTCATTCTGTTATTTTTTTGGAGCGAACACTATTCTAGAGGCTGGAAATACCAAGATAAATGAGACCCAATCTCTACCTTCTATTGCTTATGAAAGTGAGATAGAAATAACAGATGGTTATGGCAAAAAAGTCAAAGCCATTTTTGTCCTACTCATATAAAACCGTACAGCTGAATTGATGTTTCTAAGGATGTCCCTTCCCATTTGAGGGAAAAAATCAATGGCATTGAAGTAACTTGTTCAACATTTCAAATGTTGTTTTTGTACTCATTTGACAAAGAGCTGTTGAACACCTTGCTAGGCACTACTGTTAGGAAGATAAGCCATGGCTCTTTCTTTAAGGAGCTAACCAAGCAGTGAGGAACTCTGAGGAATAAATCAGGGATTGCTGACAGGGAAGTATTATGATAAAGGTCAGTCCAGGAAACAATGAATACACACAGGAGGCATATATGGTTTTCTGGCTGAAAATTTGCCCACATCCTCTGATTCCTAATTCAGTGCTCCTTTGCTAAGCTATAAATAAAAACATTGGAGGGAAAAGGTTCTCTAGGAATTCCCTAGGGTTTACATTGAATCATAAGCATGTTAAATACCTCAGCCATCACATTATGTACAGCTAGAGTAAACCCACTATTAAAATTTACCATGGTTATAAATAAAAATAGCGTTTTTTACTTCCATAAATTTAACTATGTCTTCTGAAATAAATATAATTGCATTTATTGGCATACTTAGAATGGGTAACCTTGTGAAAATTATTCGTAAGTGTTAAAAAAGAGACAGCAGGGGAAAGAAGCTAAGAGGAAAAATGAACAGGGTATTATCATAACAATTGGAAAATGATTTTTATGCTTACTGGCAAAACATTATGAAAGCATGTTCTAAAAATCTTTCTTCATAGCCTTTTGATCATATTACCGATGATTTGAACCAGAGGAAAATATTATAAAGATGAAAATACATTCAGTACAAAATAAGAAAAAATCTTCATGCCATACATTTTTTTTTTTTCCTATTTAGTGTAAGTGGGCAATTGTACTTTCTAAACAATTTCTTGGATATTTTAACTATTTCATTGACTATGTTTTCTGATTTTAAAACTACTGGTCAATCATTTAGGAAATTTGGAAAATGTAAAAATGTATAAAGATTATAATCTGGTGCTTCTAATGTTTCACTTGTATCATGTAGGCTGTTGATTTGACTTAGCAATTCTTTTTCAGGTAGGGAAGCACCTTACTAGTCCTAGTTTATTTAAAAAAAATACTGCTTTGTGTGTTATCTTTTTAAAAAACAAAATTTTAACAAATTAAATTTAGAGAAATGTCTTTCTGTCGTTTGGTGGGCATGTATGTAAATAGGGGCCGGATGGCCCTTAGCTGAGTTCGTTAGCTTGGCACAGTAGGATGGACAGATACACCAAACTAGGCTAGGAAGGAAAAGAGCTTTATTTGCAGGCGGGAGACAGTAGACATACAATTTCAAATCAGCCTCTCCCTTAAGAGTTTTTTTAATAGCTTTTTTACTGGTTGAAACAAAGAAAGTTAGTTATAAGAGTGACATTCCTAAGGAGGGTTGGGAAAAATTAGTTAATCTTAAAATATGCATGGTACCTGGGATTGGGCAATCGTGCGGTGATAAGGATGGGGGTGGTATGGATGTGAAGGTACAGACAATTACTGATGTCAGTTAAGATGAGGACGCATGTAGGTATACATTTTTTTTTTCACTTTATTTTTTATTTTTTGGATTTTGTAATTAACTTTATTATTTTATTTTATTTTTTTTTAAAAGATACTTAGATTACATATGTTACACAAAAAATATAGGGATTCCCATATGCCCCACTGCCCATACCTCCCACACCCTCCCACATAAACATCCTTCATTAGTGTGGCATATTCATTGCAATTAATAAACACATCCTGGGGCATTGGATGAGCATGGACCATAGTTCACATTGTAGTCTACACTCTCTCCCACACAGTTCTGCATGTTATGTGATGATATAAAATGGCCTATATCTGTAGTTGCAATCGTTAGGACGATTCCCAAGTCCCGAAAAAGCCTCCATTTTTGGTGGAACTAAATCTGTACCTCTGCATGTCACGTGAGGAAGAGTTATATTTTTCTAACATTATAAGGTTCAGTACAATGCCTTAATATTTAAGCTATGCTGGGTTATTCTAGTACTACATATGAATATTCAGATAGACAGAGAGAGAGAGAGAGAGATGATAGAAAGAGAGGTATACTGATACAATGTATCATTTTGCTAGGTTTGTTAACTTGTTTGTCATCAATTACTGTTTAGATCCAGTGTGACCTGTGGTAGACTATATCAGTGGCTCCAATTCCACACTCATCTCCACATCCATACCATTTGCCTTGTGACTTGTGTTGGGAAAACATAACTAAAAACAAAATCTCCTCCCAACCCTGAAAACCTCCCCACGAAGGTAGAAGAGAAAAGAAAAGAATTTTATTATTGAATAAGCATTAAACCAGAATGTGATACATTACAGACAACCCATTAAAAAGTTTGCAGAGAAATAAAGAAATCTCACCCTTTTATATAGCCAAGCAGATACAATACTTTTCAGCCATTTTCTCCAGATAAAAGATAACTTGTCTTCAAGTGAGAGGTCTTGACAGCACCGTTTGTCACCCTCAGTTCATCTTAAATGGACCTGGTAATTGGGGGGTCTTTGTGTTTGCTAATTGCTTCTATCCAAAGGAATAATAAAATTTCTCATATCTCCATGACAGGTAGATAGTTACAATTTGGAGCCAAGATGCCTAAGTTAAACTCCCATGGGGAGATAAGAGCACTAACTTCTTTGATGTTTACGTTTCAGAGATGGCTCCCAGGTCCTTGAGAGAGTCATTTCTAGGTTGTAAAGCTGACAAAAGTCTTATTTAGCTTTTACAAATATTTACATATACCCCAAAGGGGCAGGGAAAGAACTTACAATTACAAGTTTTCTGAAGAATGCTTACCTGAAAGAAAAATAGGGGCTCTCTCTCCTTTTTCACACAAAGGAAAATTAATGTATATAATATATATTATATATATGCACTATAAATATATATGTTTTGTATTTAGCCTTACACTTGCAGTACCTGCCATTGAAGGAGTATAGGGTATTTCCCTCTAACTTGCTTGGGCCAGTAGAATGGATTTAGTCGTACAACTTGCTTATGTCAGTAGAAGGAGCTTGGAGTACACTTTGCCAGTTCTACACTTAGGCCTTAAGATGCCTTGTGTATTTCCACTTGCATTCTTGCACTTCTATCATTGCTATGATTAAAACATGCCTGTGCAGACACATCAGTGAACCCAGCTGAAATGAGCAGAACCATTTAATGAACCCAACCCAGGTCAGCCAACTCCCAGCCAAACTAGGAACAATGAGCTGAATAAATGTTTATTGTTACATGACGACTATTTACAGTTGCTTGCTATGCCATATCATTTTTTAAAATCATTTTTAAAAAGATTTTTATTTTATTTATTTATTCTATGCCCCCCTCGTTGTTTGTGCTGGCTTTCCGCTCTCTGTGTCTGTTCATTCATTGTGTGCTCTCTGTATCTGTTTTTTCTTTATTTTTTTTATTTTTTTATTTTTTTATTTTTATTTTTTTAATGAGGCGCCTGTAACCAAACCTGGGAAATCCCATGCGGGAGCATCCAATCGCTTGAGCTACTTCTACTACCTGCTTGTTGTGTCTCTCATTTTGTTTCCTCATTGTGTCTCCTCATTGCATCATCTTGTTGCATCAGCTTGCCCCGCCAGCCTGTTGTGTCAGCTTGCTGTTTTGCTCATCTTCTTTTTAGGAGGCAGGCACCAGGGACTGAACCCGGAACCTCCTATGTGGTAGGCAGGCACCCATCTGCTTCCCAAGCCATATCATTTTGGTAGTAAAAAATTGTATATGGTCAGATAAAATGATCTTAACTAACACTACAGTTTGTTGCATATTAAAGAAAAAAGTTTTGTTGCCCAATTACGAAAGCTTTTTATAAATACGCTATGAACACGTGAAAAGAACATTTACTTTTTCATAGTATATATTAGGCCCATCCTTAATATACACAGATCCTGCAGCAAGGATACAAATGTCACACTGCACACCACATATATTAATATTTGAAAGCTGTGACTCAAGCTCACTAATTGTTTTGGTTATCTATTACTGTGTAACAAACGCTTTTTTTTTTTTACATTCCAATTGTTCTATGGTTTGGCAGGGGCCAACTTTTTTTTTTATCTCACTTGATTCTCTCACAGGGTTGCAATCCAATGGCAGCGGGGGCTGCATCATCTAAGATGACTTTTTGGTGCTTCCCATGTGGCTTCTCTCTCAATATTGTGACCCTCTCAAGCAGGAGAGCCTGGATTTCTTAGAAGGTAGCATGGGGCTCCAGGAGAGAAGATGTGGAATCTGCCAGCCCTCTTAAGGCCTGTGCTTGTGAGACCCCAAACGTTACTTCCACCACCAGGTCCTGTTGCTCAGCCACAATGTCAACCCCGCATCAGGGAGCGGGGGAATCAGCTCTACTTTGTTGTGAGGGTTTGGCCGCATGGATGCAGCCAGGGTAAGGAATTGTTGGAGACTGCTTACCACATAACTTAAAACAACAAACAACTCAGCAACAAACAAAAAGCAATATGTTTCTATTCTTTAATAAATAAAAGAAATATTTTATTCCAGATGACCAGGCTTAGCTTTAGAAAACTGGAAATATCGGAGTTCTGCCTCACCCTTAGGCCCCAGTCCACCCCTATTCTCTTCTTATTCCTGGCTCGGTCCTTCAGCACCAGGGAACTTGCTCATTCATGTGTAGATAACCCAGCCCCTATGTCCTAGCTTTATCCACAACCCTTTTAAACAGCCCGTGCATAGCAAACCTTAGACTTAAGTGTGTGTAAGCCAATGATAGAGTCTGCTCTCTGCCTGAGGGTCCTGGGGAACAGGGCCACAGAGGTCTTGGAAATGGGCTTGGCCCCATTTGAGGAGAGAATTCCTTGGTCCTAAGTATGTAGAGCATTCTTTAGAACACGGCGTGTCTCCATGATCTTGTGGACTCCTTGCTCTTTGGGGACAGGCATGGCTGAAAGAAAGTGTTCTCTTCTTTTCTTTAAGAGCACTCTAAAGTGTGGCACCCAAAGCAGGACTTCACTTTCCCAGATCTGAGGGTGATACTGGTATATAGACATAGATATGGAGATGGAGATGGAGATATAGATATAGATAGATATATCTATTAATTTTCTAATTATATTATAAACCCTTTGTATAGCAGATTTGTCAAACAAAGAGAGTTGTATTAAAATCTCTCATTTCCTCTGGGTTTCTATCAATCTTATCTTGACTTTCTGTTTTGAAAATATATTCTAATTCTGTGATATTTGTATCTAATGCTCATAGCGATTTTAGTTTATTCTTTCTCCCGTACAGTTTTGGAAAAGGGGACAATGTATTTTTTATCATCACATTTTCTTTTCCACTTGCATAAGTTGTCTAAGGAGAGGGAAGTACAGGCCCACAGACCTTGAACTATATCTAAGAAAATATTCTAAAATCTGTTTTTAAAAAAGAATCCTGTAATTTCTTTTCTTGCTAAATGGTATAAATGAATTCAAAATGGGCATTTCCTTAGTCTTTTTTTTAATTTAGTCTTTTCTGAAATCTCACAAAAATGTCAGCAAAGGTATAAAATAAAATAGAAACAGTTCAGGGTGAAGAATATGAAAGAAGAAATGAGAGCCACAAAATTCAGGAAGATAGAGAGCAAAGAGACAAGTAAACTGACTTAACAGATATGGGGAAGCTGAAAATTAGTTTAATGGTGTGGGAAGCCTAGTGGTCAGCTGGTTCATACCACAGGCCATCCCCTACCACTCGCATAGGCAAGCCCCAGTGACCCGAGTAACAAAGAACCTTAAATGCGGGGAGCAAGAGGAGGACTTATTAAAAGTCTCTATAAGAAACAGGCACCCCCAAATCCTTTCCTTGTACAACTGGGCAACTCTTTCTCTCCTACCCCAAAAGAAGGCAGGGAAGTTTGAAGCAGAGGGGCTCTGGACATGGAGGATACAATTAACGCTTGGATATAAAAGCATAGCATGAAATCATGGGGATAAAGTAAAAGTAACAAAAATGCTGCTACAGGGGATTCCTCTTTGGAGAAACAAGTCCAAGAAAAAAAGACGTACAGTTATATAAAATTCTAGAGCCTCTCCCTGAAATGAAGAAGTCAAGTCACCATCCAGTGAGTGAGGCTACCAGGGAAAAGGCAAGCAACTTCTTTCCATATAAACACTAAAGATCACCACTTAGATCACTAGAGGAAAACCTCATAGACAGAGTCCAAAACACACAATCGAAAAAAGAAGTGAAAGGGAAATAAAGATAACAGAAAAGGTAAGAGGAAGCTTAAAAAATATAATACTAAATATGCTCAGGGAAAATATAAAAGCCATTTGACTTGGGAAGCAAAATTAGAAGCCAAGGGAAAACAATTCAGATTAAAGAAAAGAAATTGATAAACTATTGGAAATTAAAAATATGATGGTAGAAATTAGAAGGATTAGAAGAGGAAAATTGGAGAAAAGTCCAAAAAAGTAAAACATAAAGAATGGAAAAGAGAATATAATTTTGAGAATTAGATGATGGTTCCAAAAGATTAACATCTGAAAAAAAAAGGGTGTCAGGAAACAGAAAGCAAAGAAGTAATTCAAGAAAATATCCCTAAATTAAAGAATAAGTCTTCAAATTGAAAGTAAATTATGCTCAGAAAATGAATGAAAATAACATATTTAAGTAACATCATCACACATTTCCAGATCACTAGGAGCAAATAAAAGATCTCAAAACACCACAGAAAAAATAAAAGAGTAATATATACAGAACTAGCAATCAAATTATCTGAAATTTCTTAACAGAAGCACTGGAAGCAATGGGTTCCAGAGTTTTGAGTGAAAAAGTTATACACAACCTACTTATAAAAAATTTTTTTTTAAATTTTTAAAGCAACTTTAGATTACATAATTGTTACACCAGAAATACAGGGGATTCCCATATGCCTCACACCCTCCCCCTTCCACACTTTCCCACTTTAACAGCATCTTTCATTTGCTACAATTGATGAACACATATTGAAACATTGCTACTAACCATGGAATATAGTTTATATCATAGTTTACACTATGCTCCACACAATTTTATATGTTTTGACAAAATGTATAATGGCCTGTATCCATCATTTCCATCATTGCAATGTCATGCAGGACAATTCCAATGCTGAAAATGCTCCCATGCTATACCTATTCTTCCCTCTGCCTCCCCTCAGAACTTCTGGTGGCTACTGACTTTATATCAATGATACAAGTTCTTCCATTGTTAGATATACATA